>ML784937.1:297592-382128 GCA_009831015.1 Picea engelmannii
CCCCCCCCCCCCCAAAAAAAAAAAAAAAAGAGGAAAAAAATGTTGAGTGGCCAAAAGTGACCTACTCAGTTGTCTCCACCACTTCAAGCATAGCTCTCAGTTCTAAAAATTTATTTTCAATGAAGGACTTGGTGAAGATGTCTGCAACCTCATAGTGTGAATTTGGATCTAAACCAAGTGAAATATAGCAATGTATGGGAAGCAAAGTTTCTGTGGCAGCCATGGCTTGAGGAGACCCAAAAAATTGTGATCTAGTCCTTCTTGTATCCGCAGGATCACCAACTAGTTCACCCGCATCCTACAGGGTTTTCTCTGCCCAAGTTGGAAACTGAGTTGGAGAAGCCATGACCTGCTCCTCATCCTCTGTATCAGTTCTTAAAGGCTTCTCTGATGACTGTTATGAAGTGATCGAAGAAGTTTCTGACTCCTCCTCATCAGTGACAACAAGCGGTTATTCAGCAGGGTCTTTTGAAAAATCATGCAGTGATTCTTCTTCAAACTTCACACTTCGAGATAGAATGAAACTTTTAGTGTGAGAGTACAACAATATATATCCTTTGACACCTTCAGGATATCCAACAAATATGCATTCAACACTTTGAGGCTCCAAATTCTTCCTCTTATCTGTCGGAATGTGAGCCCATGCTCGTGAACCAAAAATACGAAAGTGTGACACTTTCGGTTTCTTACCAGTCCAACATTCAAAAGGAGTGGTGCCTTTGAGTGATTTGTGAGGAAATCAGTTATAAATGTATGTTTCACAATGGGATCTGATGATTTCGACTATAGCATACAATTTTCCATCTCTTTTAAGGACCGGTTTTCCTCTCCACAACACTGTTCTGTTGTGGTGTATATGGTACTGTGTGTTGTAGTTGTATACCTGCATCAATACAAAGTTGTTGAACATATTTGTTGACATACTACCCCCCATTATCAGTATGGAGTATATTAATCTTACACCCAGACTCAGTCTCAGCAAGTGTTTTAAATTCTATAAGGCATTCAAATACTTTCGATTTTAATTTCAAAAAAAAAACCCAAGTAAAGCGAGAGAAATCATCTATGAAGGTGAGTACATATCAAGCCTTACTGATTGAAGGCTGTAGGAATGGGCCCATAATGTCACTGTGAATCATCCCAAGAGGTAAAGAATCTCTCTGTGCCTTCCCTTTTTCAAACTTTTTCTCTGGATGCTTGCCAAGAATGCATCCTTGACATACACCACTTGTGAATTTAATAGCTGGCAATCCTTCTACCATGCTTTCCTTGCTGAGTTGATGCAAGTACTTATAGTTAAATGGAAAAATATTTCATGCCATAACCTATTGATATCATTAGATTGTAACAGAAATACAATGCTAATAGATTTAGTAACAAAGTGGGAGAAGAAATACAAACAAGAACCGTGATCTGCAATTCCATGTGCAAGTTGTGAGCCTGTGGAAATGTCGGTAATCATTGCGGAGTCCGGAGTGAACTCCACCTTCCTTCCAGAGCCAGAATGAGTGATATTATATATCAACAGAAGATTTGTGTACAGTGAGGGAACATGAAGCACATTTGTGAATCAACCCCCTTCAAGATCAACAATTCCTTCTCTGCATACCTTTGCGGGTGTGGCATCTCCCAAGTAAATTGGGGATCTAGTGCTTTCTTCGATGGAGGAAAATTCATCTTTTGATGTAGCAATATGGTTCAATGCACCTGAATCAAGGATCCAATATGATGGAGTGGATGTGACATCCATTAAATCATGACCATCTCTTGCTCTCCCTCTCGTTCTGTTATCATCTTTCTTCTTTGCATTTTCGGGCACCGTGAGATTGTGCTGCTACAATTGCTTAGCCATCTCATCGATAGTCTTCCTCATGCAATTTTCTTCGGGATGAAAACCTTTGGAATAGTAGCTGCAAATTGTTCTTTCCTTCTCCTTCTTCTTCTTCTTACCCTTAGGCTCAGAAGAGTTCTCTGAAGATTGTGCGAATCTCTCCTTCTTCGATTCAGGAAATTTACCCGTTCCTTTTTCCTTGTCTTTTCCACTGCTCTTTGGAGCATCAGTAGCCGCAAGTGCTTGGTTCTTGGAATGCTTGCTGGCACCCATTTGGACTAACTTAGTTTTCTCTTGAGTCAATGCTGCAATGAAATCATTCAATGGAGGCATTTTCCATTTTTCCTGAGTCAATTTAGATGCTTGAAAAGATGACACAAATACGGAATATTCAGGGCCTAGTTTCGAGAGAATTGAAAGGATGAGTTGTTCTTCCCCTTTCGTGACTCCACATGCATTAAGTTCAATGAGGAGGGATTTGAACTTGGTGAAAAATTATTGCAGGTTGCTGAAATGAATTGGACTTAGGGATATGAGTTCATTCTCCAGTTGATGTACTCTCATTGCATCCTTCTTGCCGAATAGTCCTTCCAATGTGGTCCAGACCACATCAGGAGTAGTGGCTCCACTAACATGAAAGAGGAGATCTATGGAAATTGATAGGTGTATCATCCCAATTGCTTCATATAATTTATTGAAATACTTTATCTTCTCCACTGCCGCAGTTGGTTATTTCTCTGTTCCCATGGTTACTCGGTAAAGCCCTTTGCTTCGGAGGAGCAGAGATATCTCTGTCTTCCATTCAAAGTAATTGAAAGGATTTAGAATGAGTTTTGTGGGATGAGAGAGATGATCCATTGCTTATTTATGTGCCTCCTGATGATCTATACCTGCAAATAAAACCATGTATAATCCACTAGATTCAATCTAGCTCTAATACCATGTAGAATTCCTGCAGAAACCCCGATAGATATAGAATTATAGTTAAATTGAACACAAACAATTTGTTGATATTCAAGAGATGAGAGAAAGTTTTTTCTACATAAATCAGAGAATTATATTAATAAAAAATGAATATACATGAGCAACCATCCTCAAAAAGAAGAGAGGAGGTGAATATATAGAATTTCCAACATAGAAATTCTAGTAAAAAAAAGCTAGAAATAGCTAAAATAGGTATCATAAGCTAAGGGAGACCACATAGTTAGACCTATACCACTAAAGATACATGTCACACACTCATTAATGTCCACAAGAGTCAAGTTATGCACATTATCTCACTTAAGCTCACTTAACTGACAAGAGAAGCAGTTCCAACTCACTTAACTGACCTGAAATAGTAGTTACTAATAATAGTAACGGAAAAAATCATTAATTAAGGAATAAATATCTCACTCAAAGAGGACGTGCACATTACCCAATAATAGATGAGTTTTTGCATGGGGGAGTTGGAATAAATCAAGGATAAATCAAGAATAAATCAAGAAAAATGAAGAAAATCAAGAACCAGGAGTTGAGTCTTGATCTAAAATTACTAGTTTTCCCTAAACTCTAGGGATGAGGTGCCCTTCTTCTCTATGTGGCCAAATTAGGTGAAATAAAGTGTAAATGAATGTATTAACCAAGATCTAGGAGTCTAATCTAGGTATAAACTAATGTAAGTTAGGATTATGCTCCAACAACAACGATGATTATGATGACAATAATGATGAATATGGTAATGGAAATGATGATGATGATGATGATGATGATGACGAAAACAACAACAATGATGATATGATGGTTATCATGACATGAATTAAAATGACGATGATGATGGAAATGATGGTGATGGTGATGGTGATGATGATGATATAATGATGATCATGGCAATGGTAATGACGATGATGATGACAATGGTGATGATGATGATGATGATGATGACAACGATAACGATGATGATGACAATGATGATGATAAGGAGGAGGAAAATGATTCCAATTTTCACATGCAACTCTATGTGACTAATTTCAGATATGAAAATTTCTTCCTAGTGATATAATAGTAAAACCCTAGCTATTATCACTGAAAAACTTTACATGAAAATTATTGACTGAAAACATATGCAGCGGAAACACAAAGATCAGAGATGAATCATCAATAGACATGAGACACAATTTCATTTATTTAATATTATTATCATAAAAAAACATGAGGGAAAAACTAACCCTACCATCCAATAAAATATCACCAAAATCTAAGGACAATATTGTCTTCCAAAATCACCAAAGTTGAGAACAACCTTGTTCTCCAATTATTATACAAATCATAAAACCAAACCTCTAAAATATTCTAGAAATATCCTCTTCCCATGAATCTATTGTATACCACCTGTATGGCTTGTTGACATCACTTATCAGCCTGTATGGATCTTTACCTGCCCAAAAAAATCATATACATGATTCATTTGACTGGAAATCTGTGTACATACATTGTTTTCTCCACTACAATCTGTGTATACCCTATACACGATTCGTCCTTATATAACTCGCATATATACACACTTTTTCCTCCTGCAAACCATGTATTGTATGAAAAATTTTCTCCACACATGCAACCTTCTTCGCTTCTCTCTTTAGGGAAAGATTCGCCACCTTGAAGACTTTCCATTTGTTGAGATCATAAATCCTCCTAGCACAAGTGAAGGCTCACTTATGCTAGCTCCATCATGTCTCCACACATGATCTACATGATAACATGTAATTTCACAACAACCTCTCCTCTTTATATACAATCCTTAGGGGTCAACATAGAATCCCCTCCACAAGTCAACATCAAATTAGTATTTCCTTATGGGTGTGTAGCCCCAACACAAGCCCAAAAATCAAATCACCAAACCAATTAAGCCCCATATTCATTCCAAGAGAGTTTTCACCAAACCAAAAGTGTGATGTGGTGCCCACAGAAATTCCCACATGCCCAACACCTAAGTTCATGTGAGAATGCCTGTTTGAAGCTAAAAAAATCAACACTCCCTCTTAGCGAAGAAGTTATTCTCACCACACTCCACAACTGGGAATGCCTATTGATGATACAAAATTATCAATACTCCCTCTCAGTGAGGGAGGCATTCCATCCTTGATCATCATCTAGAAGTAGCTATGTCTCCCATCCTAGATCTGATACCACAACTACTCTCCAATCTTCCTAATTAGTTTCTCCCTCTATCACTGAAGCAAATCCTGCTCTCCAATCCTCCTGACTAGATGCATATTCCATCACTAAAGAAAATTATGTTGTCTGACATGATCTCATCCTATAAGAAATCCTTCTCCTAGGAGCCTCCTTCTCCTTAACAACCAGTCTGGACATATCAACCCATGACACCCTCCTGATAGTCTTGGAATATTCCTCTCTCCCATATGAACCTAAAGGTAGACTCCCTATGAATGGTTGAATCTCCCTCTGAAGTCAGAATCCCTATGAATCCACTTACTCCCTCTAAGTTCTGACTCTCTTTGAATCCACTAACTCCCTCTGATTTTGCATGACCTCTGAAGTTACTTTCTCCCTTTCCATTGTCACTTTGTTGAAGTCTAATCTCATCTAAAATTTCCTGGGAGGCCGCTACTCCCTACTAGATATTGAGAGTTTATTCCCTATGAATTGTGTCTCCCTCTAATATTGTACCATTGGTATAGCTACCTACTCCCTTTGTTCCTGTGTTGCTCATTGGGCCACCTACCTCACCACTGGTGGAGCTACTTTCTTCACCTGTGAAACTAGTGGGGCCACTTTTCTCACCTATAGTGGTGCCACCTGCTCCTCCTCCTCAATATCTCTTCTTTTTATGGTCACACTCTTCATAGATTGGCCCTCTCTAGCTCCAAGAACCACAGTTGATTTGAAGCTAGATCCTTTGGGCATCCAATAACACCTTTCCATCCTAAAACAACACTGCATAGTCCTTATCCTTAATCGTCTAGTCTGAGAACACACTCATGGAACCCATAGAACATGTTCCCTATATTACCATATGGAATACCACTGCTCCAAATCCGTGTACTACATGCCTGGTCCTCCTACCAAGATCCTCCTGCATACCTGAGTCAGACACTATGAACCTCACGAAAACATCTTGTGCCCCGGTAATGTGCTAGTGGATCCCACTGTATAAGAACCATGCAATCCTCCAAGGAAAGCATCCTCCTTCCCCAAGTCATTAAAATATAATGAACTTCTTCCCAAGTCCATCATCCAAGTCACCAAAAACTCTCTGAGTATGCACATGTTATCATTGATCATGTTTTCTCATATGAATAGTCCCAAGCTACGGTTGGACACTCAATATAGCCCACTATAGACCTACAAAACTCATCTATGCAGCATCCCCATCCTCCTGGGTCAAATAACACATACATTGCCATACCTCAACAATGTGAAACTCTCCGGCCTGATGAAGAATCTATCTCATCAAATTTCCAAATGTCTAAAGCCATATCATCTATGCCAAAGAACATCAGTTGCACCCATCGTAACTCACCATGATAAGTCACCGGAAGTCCATACATAGGGTTGGAAATTTTCCACACAACATATTGTTATGATCTGAGCTCTCTACCAATATACCAGAAATCTCAACCTGCCACACCATTGAGTTGCAATAGGCCACAACTCCTCATCTAGACAGTATGCTCCATGTCTCAAACCAATGACCATCTAACATGTTTCCACCTACAACCTTGATTTTAGCTCCGTCTAAAATCTATCACCCATGACCTACCAAGAACAAAAAAAATAACGAGAACAACACTCCTACAATGTTGTATCCAAAAATATGTCTCAAAGATTATCCCACTCTCTTCAGATCCCAAGTTATGATACCATGTCAATTTCACATGCAACATGATGTGACTAATTTCATATCTAAAAATTGCTTCCTAGCGATCTAACAGTAAAACCCTATTTGTTATCATTGAACAACTTTACACTGAAATTATTGATTGAAAACATATGCAGTGGAAACACAAAGATCAGAGATGAATCATAAATACACATTAAGACACAATTTCAGTTATGTAATATTGTTATCATCAGAAATCATGAGGGAAAAAACAACCCTCCCAACCAATACAATATCAACAAACTCTAAGGACAACCTTGTCCTCTAAAATCACCAAAATTAAGAACAACCTTGTTATCCAATTATTATACAAATCAAAAAACCAAACCTCAAAAATATTATGGAAATCTATGAATTTGATTTAGACCACCTATATGGCATGTTGACGTCACCCGTCAACCTGTATGGATCTATACCTTCCCATAAAATTGGATACGTGATTCACCTTACTGGAAACCCATATACATATGTTATTTTCTCCACTACAGTCCATGTATACCCTATACATGATTCGTCCTTATGCAAACCACATATATACATGCTTTGTCCTCCTGCAAACTATGTATTGTATGAAAACGTTTCTCCACACATGCAACCTTCTTTTCTTCTCTCTTAAGGGTCAGATTCTCCACCTTGCAAACTTTCCCTATGCTGAGATCACCAATCCTCCTAGAATAAGTGAAAATCACTTATGCTAGCTCCATCATGTCTCTACACATGATCTACATGATAATATGTAATGTCACAATGACCTCTCTTCTTTATATACACTCCTTAGGGGTCAACATAGAATCCCCTTTGCAAGTCAACATCAAATTAGGATTTCCTTGTGGGTGTGAAGCCCCAACACAAGCCCACAAATCCCATCACCAAACCCATGAAGCCCCAACTTCATTCCAAGAGAATTTTCAACAAAAAAAAAGTGTGATGTGGTGCCCATGATGATTCCCACATGCAAAACACCTAGGATCATGTGAGAATACCTATCCGAAAATACAAAAAACTAATAGACAAAAAAAATGTTGATTATGGTGATGACAATGATGACGATGATGAAGATGACGATGATGACAATGATGAAAATGAAAATGATGATGATGAGGAGGATGAAAAAAATGTTGGTTATGATGATGATCATGACAATGGAAGTGACGATGATGATGACAATGATGATGATGATGATTATGGAGATGATGATGACAATGCAAATGATGACTATGATCACAATGATGATGAGGAGGATGGAAAAAATGTTGGTTATGATGATGATGATGACAATGGAAGTGACGATGATGATGACAATGATGATGATGATCATGACAATGATGATGATGATGACAATTACAATGATGATGATGATTATAGCGACGATGATGACAATGGAAATGATGATGATGAGGGATAAGATGAAGACAATGCTTGTTATGGTGATGACAATGAAAAATGACGATGACTACATAGTGATTCCATCCCATAAATTTAGCATCTCATTGACTATTGATGATGAGGATTACGACAATGATAATGATGATGACCATGGTGATGATGATTATGATGACAATTACAATTATGATGAATATGATGATGATGATGATGACAATGGAAATAACGACGATGATGACAATGGAAATGATGATGACCGTGGTGATGAGGATGATGATGACAATTACAATGACGATGAAGATAATGATAACAATGATGATAATGATGATGATGGTGATGATGCCAATTACAATGACAATGAAGATGATGATGACAATGATGATGATGACCATGATGATGATGATGATGACGATGGAAATGAAGACGATGATGACAATGGAACTGATGATGACGATGGAAATGATGATGATGACGATGGAAATGATGATGATGATGATGATGATTATGAGGATGATGATGATAGTGGTGGTGGTGGTGGTGGTGGTGGTGATGACAATGGCGATAATTATGATGACGATGATGATGATGATGACGACGACGATGATGGTGATGAAAATTTTGATGATGATGATGACTGCAATGATGATGATGATGATGATGAAGAAAATGTTGATTATGGTGATGACAGTGATGATAAGAAAGATGATGATAATGACACCATGATGAAAATCATGATAGTAATTATTATGACGATGATGAGGAGGAGGAGGATGAAAATGTTGATTATGATGATGAAAATCATGATGAAGATGACAATGATTAACCCATATAAATAAATAATTTAAAGAGAATAAATTATATAAAATATATAATCACATAACTCATACATTTCATCATTTTTTCTATATCAATGATCATATTCTTCTTCATCCAAGTCTACATCTTTATCATCTAGCTCAGAATCCTTGTCGAGAAATTTGATCCTTACCAGGATATCCCTCATCAGGAAGTGAGTTACCTTGGATCACATTTTCCTTGAGATCCTAAGCTCCCAAGGTTATCGGATCCATCTCTCTCGTAGGCCTATCCACTAGTCTCTTCATATTGATCTCTATCAGTTTCATCTTTTGGCCTTCTCTCTCTCAGAAAACCAAGGCCCAATATCTATTGAGCTTCATGGATGAAGTTATTCATTGTGTAATTGTCTAATGTCTTCTCACTATCTTCTGAAATCAGTATCACGCATTGTGGTCTAGCGTAAGGAACTATTCCTTGACCTGATAGTATTCCCTATCTTTTTTATCCTAGTAGTTTTTTCATCTGAGATGTTTATCTTGACTAGATTGGCATGTCCTATGTCAGGTTGGCATTGATATCCTCTTACCATTCATCACTATTTGTGATGTTTATTTGTCACACGATGTGTCCTCTTAATACCCTTAGTTGTTGTTATGCACCTAACCTCCTAACCTCTCTTAGGATGGTGAGGTGTCAAAATTTCCCCTTATTTTATTTGATTCTTTTCTGTAAAGATATATCATAGTTAGATTCCACTCATCAAGATATTTCCAACAGTTATAACCATGCTCAAATCCTAGCTCTAGATCAAAATTTATGGCATCATAAACTTCCAAGGCCTTCATTCATTTTTTCCACCTCATTTCCACGTGGCATCCATGTGGCTCTCTATCATTAACACCATACACTAACATGGATGCTAACATGGAACCTTCCACCTAGACCAACATGTCCACATTCAATCTGGGATCCCTCTTCATTGTCAAAATTCATCCATTCCAAAATGCTATAGGTCATTCCGATCAACCCCTTCCGACGACGAATCCTTTTTTATCAGTTGCTTCCAAAAATGACCCATTTCTGATTATATTATTTTGATCAATTCTTTCTGATGACGGCTCCATTTCGATCAGCTCCTTTTCAATCAACTATTTCCAACGATAACCCCTTCAGACTCGACCAAGTCCTTTCCGAATCGACCAACTCTTTCCGACCCAATCATATCTTCTCGACCATTTTTTTCCTGATCCAACCAACTCTTCCCAGTCCGATCATTTTTTTCCAAACCAAATAACTCATTCCCGACCCAACCAACTCTTCCCGACCATATTCAAGAAGTACTTTTTAAATGACCATATCTTGGGCTACATGTGTCATAATTGGGCCCATTATACCTCATTGAAAAGGTACAGAGAAAAGGAATGCAATGGAAGATGTATTCAGGTCATAAAAGTGACAGAAAATCCTAGAAATTGCAGAGAACAACAAGACATGAATTTGAGGGGAAAATGGATTGTGCAAACTTTAGACAGTCATATTCAGGGATATTATTGGGTAGGTGTTATATTATTTGCATGTGTGTGGTGGGGAAAATTATATTTGAAAATTGTGTCTGATGATCCCAAGAAGGGGTAGGATTGCCCCCCTTGGTTATGTGGAACGTTCAAGGAAGAACCCCAAAATATTGTTTTTGGGCGGTTTTTGGTATTTCAATTTTTTTGCTATTTTTAGCGGTTTTCTAAATTAATTGTGGATTAATGGATTAGGATTTTGTTAGATAAAAAATAAATATATATTCAATTGTAAGTGGTGAAATTAATACAATGAAGAGTTGATAGGTGCGACACCAAGGAATAATGGTTTTCTCATGGTTAAGGGTTTCCAGCTTAAATCTCTATGTACTATGTGTATGATCCATTGATTACATTTTGTTTTCTTTAGAATATGTATGCATTTCTTTACTTGATAGGTTTAAAACTTGCATGTGGTATCAAAGCATGTTTTTGGGTTCAGGGGGACATCTTTGTTGTTGAGGGTTTGGCTCTGTCTTGATAGATCAATTTTATCTTGGGTCTGTGACAAACCTGGGTTTAGTGGAAGCTTTGCAGTGGTGATTCATGTGTTGAAATATAATGGTGAGAAGTTCTAGAATCGATATTGAGAAGTTCAATGGTAAAAACTTTGAGCTCTGGAAGCTCAAGATGGAGGGCCTTCTTGTAGACAAAGAACAATGGATCGTTTTGGATCATGGTACATGACCTATTGGTACACAAGCTACTAGTACACAAACTACTGGTACAAAATCCATGGGTACACAAAATAATAGTAATAAATCTAATGGTAGGTCATAAGAATATTGGGAGAATCTGGATAGAAGAGAAAGGAGTACAATTCGACTCTACTTGGTTGATTTAGTTTTATTGAATGCGTCAAGAGAATATACAACTAAATAAATATGGGAAAAGTTGGGGAATCTGTATCAGTCAAAGTCCTTGGTAAACAAGTTGTTTCTTCAAAAATGTTGTATCATATTAGTATGGAAGATAGATATTTTTTGACAGAGCATATAAATGTCTTCAATACTCTTGCAAGTCCACTTGATCTATTAATATTACACTTGCAAAAGAAGATAAGTATTTTTTTAGGGACCTAACCTCCCTAACCCCTCACATAGGTAGAATAATACATTTTCCATGTAATAAAGGATAATATTAATAAGGCCTAGTAAGATATTCCTCTAGATGGTTCTTTTGATAAATAGATTTAGTGTAAATAGGATTCGAGAGAATGAGAAGTTTTGTCTTGAGAATTATTGTAACAGAGATCGTCTTTGTTGGAGGTTTCCCCCTCGAAGAGGCAAGTGAACATTCTTTCCTATCAATAAAGGTATTATTTTGGTGTTGTGGTTTCATCTATTGTTTTTTTATGTTGTTATTCTCTACAATATTTCGATTTTCAACTATTATAATAGATCTAGTACCTTACAAGTGGTATCAAAGCACTTTCCTTGGTATAAAATTGTGGGTTATTTTTTTCA
Source organism: Picea engelmannii (assembly GCA_009831015.1). Lineage (NCBI taxonomy): Eukaryota > Viridiplantae > Streptophyta > Pinopsida > Pinales > Pinaceae > Picea > Picea engelmannii. Next base: position 309,524 of record ML784937.1, read on the forward strand.
TGGTAGAGACGTATTACAATGTCTTAAGGCTACAAAGATCTATCATTCAATGCATAAGTCCATGGTCGGAGAAGCATGCATGCATTAAATATAAGTGGTACTTATGTGCATATCGTTGGCCACCCTTGTAACCACTATTGGTACCCCTTCAAGTGGTAGTGTATCAGACAACACCTATATATGGATCGACCTAGATATCTTGAAGCCCTTTGTAGATAAATCGATTGACCACATGACCATTATAATTCCACCGAGAACAACACTCGAGAAGATACTCTCTAGTACCTGGGTAGTCGAGTAGTACAATAAGGGCATAGTCTAGCCTCCTTAGTTGGTTCCCTGAGATATTGGGAAAAATACTATTATTGGACCCTGCACATATATCAGAGAGATATAACACAAGGAAAACCCTAATATATAGAAACCCTAGATACCCTAACCCTTGGGAAGGAAATAAAATATGAACAAATAAGATTTATTGTTGTGAAACTTTACATCTTGCATTCTAGTTGAGAAATGACTACACATTTTTTCGTGTTAAGAATTTGGACCTTTCGACACTGCAATATTCTTCATATCGGAGTATAACTCTGCAGGAGTAAAACAAATAAAATTGTGGATCTTGATGACACCATTATTTGAGCCTTATCCCATTGGATTCCTCTCTTAGCCCTAATTGCAATGATACATATCATTTATCAACGATTTTTTTTTCGTGGACCTGAACCCCTTCTGGCCCCATTATTTGGGACTTACCCCATTGGATTCCCCTCTTCACCCTAATTATCATGATACCCTTCACCAATAACCCATTTTATGTGTGGTCCTATCTGTTCCTTTCCATTTCTTCCCTTCATCATGGCCCACAATCGTAGTCAATACCTTGAAGCCCACCTCAATTCCTTGTCCTCTAATTTCGTAGAGGCTCAATAGGAAGTGTGGAAGATCAGTGCCAATATTGCCACCATCAATAAAAACATGCATTCCACCATAGACAAAAAAATGGAAACACTGAAACAAAACCTCTCTAGCCAGCTTGCATCCTTCGCTAGCCAGATTTGTGCCAAGTTGAATATCAATGGAGACCTTACCTGCTCTAACCCACATTTTCACCTCGAAGGTGAAAAAATTCCTCCAATTCCCATAATTTTCATCCCCATCACTTTTAGCATGACCTATGCCTTATGTGCGTGGATGTGAACAAATTGTATGGTTTGGATCTTATCGATTGGGTAACTTAAGTGGAAAAATATTTCTCTTTGTACGACATTACAAATGACTTGTCCAAACTCCGATATGGTGTTGTACACCTAGATCAAGAATGTTGGAAATGGTGGCAGTGGTGAAAAAATGTCTTCCAAGGGTATCTGGCTTGGACTCAATTTGTTGTAGATATTTATGAATTCCTTGACACTAACACCAACCATTTAGGTCATTTAACAAATTTGAAACAATGTAGCACAATGTAAGACTTTATATATGCTTTTGAGTGATTTGATTTTCGCATGGAGGGCATGCCTGGTGATTTTTTCTGAGAATAATTTATCAATGACCTCAAGGATGAGATCCATGTCGACGTCCTCATGGATTGCCCCAAGATTTGGGTAGAAGATACTAAATTAGATAAGGAATCACAACATGTTGTCTCTTCTCCAACCCGAAAACCCTCCTTTATTCCTCTCCCTAAACTAGTCACTCCCACTCCTCCTTCCACTCCACTAAATATCCAAAAATTGACCCAGGAAGAAACGGTTGAGCACCAACTCAAGGGCCTTTGTTATAATTGTGATGACAAATACTTTCCCGGGAATGAGTGTAAGGAACAAAATATTTTTTATGGCCATATATGAGGATGTTTTTGATGAAGAGGTCGAGGCTCCCCCTATGGATGAATCACCTGAACACACTGACCTGAATCCACCCTCAAACACCCCAGAAGTTGAACCAGTAATTTCCTTGAATTATCATTGGATTCTCTTCTCCCCAAATCCTCAAGCTCATTGGTCACATTAATCATAGGAAGGTCATCATCCTCGTTGACATTAGAAACACCCATAATTTTATTCATCGCCACATTTCCCAAGAAACTAATTTCTATATCTGAGTAGTCAACAACTTTCAAATCATGATTTCCAATGGCGGGTCCATGGAATGTGGGGGGTGTTATGAAAATATGCATCTCCAAATTGGTAAATACCACATTAAATCTCATATTTTTGCTATCAACATGGGTGGTTGTGACATTGTGTTGGGTGTCGAATGGTTAAAGACTTTGGGCTCTATTCTCATTTCTTTTAAGGAATTAACCATGCAATTCACCAAGGAGGGCCAACAATATAAGTTCCAAGGAATCACAAAAGGTTCCCATCACATGGAAAATCTTCTCAAAAAAGGTTATTCTAACATTATTTCACAACTCCATTCCATTCAAGCCAGTGAGACACCCTTTGTGCCTCCTGAACTCCAATCCAACCTCTCCAAACATCAAGCTATTTTTTCCACTCCCCAGGGACTTCCTCCTTCTTATGGTGTTTATGATCATTCCATTCTCCTCGTAGCTGACAACCTTCCTCCCAATGTTCGTTCCTATCGTCATCCCTTTTCCCAAGAAAATGAAATTGAGAATTTTTTTCTAGAATTGCTTGTCATAGGTGTTATCCATCATCTTACTATCCCCTATTCTTATCTTGTGGTCATTGTACTTAAGAAAGAAGGCTCTCGGTGCATGTGTATTGAATTTTATGCCCTCAACAAACTCACCATCAAAGAAAAATTTCCCATTCCTATCATTTATGTTCTCTTGTATGAATTAAGTGGTGCCCAATTGTTTACTAAACTTGATCTTCATTATATCTACCACCAGAAACGTATGAAAGAGGTAGAAATTCCTAACACCACATTTTGAACTCATGAGGGCCACTATGAGTTCTTGGTCATGCACTTTGTCTTGTATAATTCTCCCTCCAGTTTCCAAAGCCTCATGAATCATGTCTTTCGTCCTTTTCTCTGTCATTTTGTCTTAGTTTTCTTTGATTATATTCTCATCTATAGTAAAACCTGAACAACACATATTTCTCATGTGGATCAAGTTATTCATCTACTCTCTCAGAACCAACTTTTCCTCAAAAAATATAAATGTTCTTTTGGAGCCTTGAAAGTTGAGTACTTGGTTCATATTGTTATCAAGGAGGGTATCAGGGTGGATCCTAAGAAGATTGAAGCTATGCATGATTGGACTCCCCCTAAGACTCTCAAAATATTGTGTGGTTTTATGGGTTTAACAAGATATTATTGCAAGTTTGTTAAGAATTATGGAAAGATTGCAGCGCCTCTCACTGCTCTCCTTAAAACAAATTATTTCACTTGGACTCCAGTAACAGATCATTCTTTTCAATCCTTGAAGGAAGCTATGTGCACCACTCCTATCTTGACCCTTCCTGACTTCACAAAGACCTTTGTCTTGGAATGTGATTCTTCCGAGAGAGGAATTGGAGTAGTCCTTATGCACGATGGTCTACCTTTGGCCTTTACCAACAAACAACTATCAAAGGGACATTTGGGCCAACCAATCTATGAAAAGGAAATGTTGGCTATTCTACATGCAATGGATCTCTGACACCCTTATATATTGGGGAAACACTTCCAAATTAAGACAAATCATCAGAGCCTCAAGTTTTTTCTAAAGCAACATCTTTCATCCATGAAGAAACAAAAATGGCTGACTAAGATATTTGGATATGATTATGAGATCATTTATAAGAAAGGAAAATACAATGTGGTTGTTGACGCTCTTTCAAGAAAATATGAGGATGAAGGGTCTCTTTTTTCCCTCTCCTTCATTGTACCATATTGGCTCCAAGTTGTTTGCCAGGAATGGCTACAAGATCCCAAAATTTTGAATCTAATCCAACAATTGCAAGACAATTCTCCAGTTTCCCCAGGGTACTCTTAGCACAATTGTGATCTTCACTACAAAGGTCATTTTTATTTAAGTAAACAGTCACAACATAAATCCATGGTGCTTTCTGAGCTTCATGCTACACCTACACCTGGGCACTCAGGGTTTTCCAAAACCTATGACAGGGTCAAACATTCCTTTTTTGGGGATGGTATGAAACATGATGTTCGTACTTTTGTGGAGGAATGTGATGTTTGTTAACAGAACAAGGGAGAAACAACCAAAGTCTCGGGCACACTACAACCACTTCCGATCCCACCTACTATTTGGAGGGATATCTCTATGCATTTCATTGTTGGCTTAACTAAATCAAGAAATAAGTCAGTCATCATGGAGGTAGTTGATCGTGTTTCCAAGTATGTTCATTTATGTTCTCTTCAACATCCATTCATCGCCTCCAATGTGGCTCAATTTTTCATGGATCATATCTTCAATCTTCATAGCATGCCTCATTCTATTTGTTTTGACAAAGATCCCACTTTCACCAACAATTTTTGGCAAGACCCTTTCATGCTACAGGGAAAAAAATTACATCTCAACACCGCCTATCATCCCTAGACTGATGGTGAAACTAAATTTGTCGACAAGTGTTTGGAAACATATTTGAGGTGTTTTTCATCTAAACAACACAATCAATGGGCTCAATGGTTACCCCTATCTGAATGGTGGTACAACACTTCTTACCATACAACTACTACTTGTATGACTCCTTTTGAAGAAGTATATCAACAAAATCCACCTTCAGTTCTATCATACATTCCTGACATCTCGAAGGTCCATCCAGTTGACCAAACTCTTATAGTTTGAGAAGCTATTATCCATACCCTCAAAGATAATTTGGTCATGGCTCAGAGTTGCATGAAGCAACAAGCAAATCAAGTTCACTCAAAATGTCAAAGTGTTGAAGGGGACCAGTTGTTTCTTTGACTGTAACCTTATAAGAAAAATTCACTCAAGTCTGACCATTGTTAGAAACTGGCGCCAAAATTTTATGGTCCTTATATAGTGGCCTATCAGTTATGTTTTCCCAATCATTCTAAGCTCCATCTTGTTTTGTATGTCTCCTTCTTAAAGAAGGTGATTGGAACTAAGTGACAAACTCAAACCAGTCTTCCCGAGTTAGATGAAGAAGGATCCATCTGGTTGTAGTCACAAGTAGTCTTGGAACAACATGAGCATTGTCTCCATCATCAAACCATCAAGGAAATGTTAGTATAGTAGAAAGATACAACTCCAGTCGATGCCACCTGGGAGCCAGTTACCATTCTACAACAATTTCCTCATCTCAAGCCTTGAGGAGAAGGATTCTTTTTAATGGGGAGGAAATGTTAGGGAGCTAACCTCCCTAACACCTCACATAGGTAGAATAATATATTTTCCATGTAATAAAGTCCAATATTAATAAATCCTAGTAATAAGGAAGAATAAGTCAAAAGTAAGAAGACCTAATAGAAGCTTTTGCTTCTAGAAGATCCTTATGTAGATGTTTCTTTTGATAGATAGATTTAGTATAAATAGGATTCGATGGCATGATAAGTTTTTTATTGAGAATTATTGTAATAGAGTTATGCTATGTTGGAGGTTTTCCCCTCAAAGAGGCAAGAAAACATTGTTTCCTATCAACAAAGGTATTATTTTGGTGTTGTGGTTTCATCTATTGTGTTTTTATTCTTTGAAATATTTATATTTTCATCTTTATAATAGATCTAGTACCTTAAAATATTACCTTTTTATGTTATTTTCTAGACTCGTAGGATAATATGGTTGTAGTGATTGGTAGTACCACTCAATATGCATTGAAGTATGAGGATGTAGTTTCATCCTTGTTATCAAAAGAAATGAGGTGGAAAAGCATGGACAATCATAGAACAAATACTTTATGTGTAAGAGGTCATCATGAAGATAGGGATACAAATAAGTATTTAGGGGGGCGATATAAATCTAAAGGTAGGTCTAAATACCCACGAAAATCTTTGAGGAAATGTTGGAAATGTGGTAAAACAGGGCATTATAAGAAATATTACAAGCCTAAGAAAGTTGATAAAACAAAGGTATCTGATGATGCCTCTTCTACAGAGGGGAAAACCTCCACAGAAGAAGGAGGTGATGTTAACCTAGAATATACAAGTACACATGCAGATCATGGTGTATGGTTCATCGACTTAGGTGCGTCATTTCATATGACTCATCTAAAATGGTTCAGTGAATATGAAAAGTATGATGGTGGTGATGTCTTCCTAGGAGATGACTTGTAATACAAAATCATGGGATGTGGAAGGGTCAAGTTGTTGCTGAAAGATGAATGAATTAGAAATCTCTCTAGAGTTATACACATTCCATATCTAGCCAGGAGCCTAATATTTGTAAGTAAGTTGGATGATGTAGGTGTGGATACTATATTGGGAAAGGTCACTTGCAAGATGGTATGAGGAACAATGGTGTTGGCGAGGGGAGTTAGATGTGGAACTCTATACAATATTTTGGGAAGCACTTATACCAGTGGGTGTAACAGTTTTGTTGTCCCTGAGTAGAGAAATAAATAAGACAAGAAGCATATTGTCCCTAGAAAGAATACCATGCTATGGCATTAAAGACTGGGGCATATTGGAGAAAAGGGCCTTGAAACACTACATGGTAAAATTATGGTTGAAGGTAAGTATAAATGAACCCTAGATTTTGTTTTCTATGAACATTACATATATGGTAAGTGTAATCGAGTAAGATTCCCATCTGGTGCTACAAGAGCAAAGGGGATCTTATATTTGATACACAATGATGTGTTTGGATATATGTTAGTTCCATCACTAGGTAAATCTGTGTATTATGTTTCATTCATAGATGATTTCTCAATGAACACATGAATTTATTTTTTTAGGAATAAATATAAGGTTTTGATAAATTTAAAGAGTTTAAGGCTCTAGTAGAAAATCAAACAGACAAGAAAATAAAGGTGTTGAGGACAAATAATGGTGGAGAATTATGTGGGAATGAATTCGAAGAGTTCTGTAAGAAGTGTGATATAGGAAGGCAAAAGACTACTCCATACACACCTCAACAAAATGGGGTTGCAGAAAGGATGAATAGGACATTGATGGAAAAATCAAGGAGCATGCTTAGTGGTGCCAGGATGCTCAGTGGTGTCAAGTTAGGACATGAATTATGGGCAGAGGAAGTGGGTATTGCATGTTACCTAGTAAATAGATACCCCTTGTCAATGTTGGTGGACAAAAATCCATATGAGGTATGGACTAGTAAGAAAACCTCTCTCGAACATATCAGACTGTTTGATTATGATGCTTATGTACATGTTCCAAAGGAAAATAGGAGTAAGATGGATAATAAAGATGAAAAGTGTATATTTGTTGGTTATAAACATGGTATAAAAGATTATAAAATTTGGAACACGAAAACTAAGAAGACTATTTATAGTCACGATGTTGTTTTTAGAGAGGTTAAATATGTTGCCAAACAAGAATTCCTACCAAGGCAAGAAGAACCTGTGAAAACAAAGTTTGAGTAGGTTGAAAAAAAACATGAACCAACAGAAGAAGATGAATCTAAAGAAGAAGAACATCATACTCTATTATTGAGGATATCAATGAGGGAAAGAAGGCAACAAAAAATGTACATTCCACCTGATTTGCATGCTAATTTTGGTTTATATATTATCGATGATGATCCCAGAAATGTCAATGAAGTAGTGAATTTAAAGGATAGTAAACTATGGAAGAAGGGCATGATTGAATAGATGGATTCCTTGGATAAGAATGAGGCATGTGATCTATTTGAGTCACCAACTGGAAGAAAGGCCATTGGTAGAAAATGGGTGTTTAAGAAGAAGTTGAATGAAGAAGGCAAAGTGGAGAAATAAAAAGATCCGTTAGTAGAAAAAGGTTATTCTTAGGTAAAGGGAATTGAATTTGGTGAAATTTTTTCTCCTGTTTCCAAGTTAACTTCTACAAGATTTATTTTATTTTTTTATGTTGCTTTTGATTTTGAAATATAATAGATGGATGTCAAGAAAACATTCGTACATGGGGATCTGTAAGAAGAAATCTACATGAAACAACCAGAAGCATTTGCAGTGAAGGGAAAGAAAGAGTTGGTATGTAAGCTAAAGAGGTCACTATATGGTTTGAATCAATCACCTAGGATGTGGTACCAAAATTTTGACACATACATCCTTAGACTGGGATTTGTGAGAAGCAGAGTTAATCACTATGTATATTCCAAGAAGGTTGGTAATCACTTCATTTATGTAGTGTTGTATGTTGAGGAAATGTTGTTGTTAGGAAACAACATGGATGTAATCAAGGAGGTGAAGTTGCATCTATCCTCCAAATTTGACATGAAGGATCTTAGGGCTGCTAACTTCATTCTAGGAATGAAGATTAAAATAGATCGTGCAAATAGGAAACTTTGGTTGAATCAAACAAAATATGTTGAGACGATATTGTAAAGGTTTACTATGCAAGAAATTAAATCAGTCAAGGTTCCTATCCACGTAGGTGTAAAGTTATCTACAAATTAGTGTCCCAAGATACAAGAAGAGGAAGAGGACATGTCCCATGTTGCATATGCTAGTGTGGTTGGCAGTTTGAGGTATTCAATGGTCTGTATTAGACCAGACATTGCACATGAAGTAGGATTTTTGAAAAGGTATATGTCAAAACCAGGGAAGAAGCATTGGAAAATAGTAAAGACGGTTTTCAGGCATTTGCGTGGCACTTTTATCTATGGATTGTGCTACCAAGGAAGACCGGGATTGGATAGAGTGTTGGAAATACATGGGTTTGTTGATGCAGACTAGGCTAGAGATATGGATCAAAGAATATCTACAAGTGGGTATGTGTTTAACCTATTTGGAGGATAAATCAATTGGATGAGCAAAAGACATGATGTAGTGGCACTCTCAACTATAGAATTTGAATACATGGAAACCACTCAAGCAAGAAAGAAAGAAATATGGTTACAAAGATTTTGTTCAGGTATTGGGTTGGTACAATAAGCAGTAAGGTTATATTGTGATGGTTAGAGTGTAATATTCCTAGAAAAGAACCCAAATTATCACTCAAAGAAAAATCATATTGATTTTTAGTATCACTTTGTGAGAGACATGGTTGAAGACAAGAAGGTCTGGTTGGAGAAGGTTGGCACTTTGAAGAATGTTGTAGATTCATTAAAAAATTCAGTGAGCTCCAAGAAGTTCTCCTAGTGTATAGAAACAATGGGAATTATTTCCCTTGATTGTTAACTATATAATCATGTGATCCCTTGTATGTAAAGAAAACAACAAGTGTGAGAAAGTTGGGTAGGTGTTATATTATTTGCATGTGTGTGTTGGGGGGGGGGCACATTTGATTTAATGACTGTGTCTAATGACACCATCACCTGCCACTCATTGTGGGTGTGTATGTCAAGAAATTTCATTGGGGTCGGGTCAAGATTCCCCCCCTTGGTTATACAGAGAATTCGGCTTTGGGTGGTATCTCAGAGCCAACAAGTTTTAAGGAAATGCCCCAAATTTTATTTTTTTGGGTGGTTTTTGTTATTTTATCGTTTTTTCTATTTTTAGCGGTTTTATAAATTAATCATGGATTAAGGTATTGGTAGCTATGAAATATCTATATATTGTATTGTGAAGGGTGAAATTAATACAATGAAATTACTTTTTTTTTTTTTTTAGAATCTATATGCATTTCTTTACTCCATAGGTTTAAAACTTATAGGTACATGCAACGAAATCAGGCCCAAGATAGCTCACCAGAAATATGGAAGAGATTAGAACACGATATCACAATAAGAATTGAAATGTTGAAGGTCGGAGTTCTCATAAAATGAAGAACACATAAGAGACCCAAGTTTAATTGAAGAACATGCTATGCTATGCTATGTTCCAACAGTCATATCTCAAGCTACATGCAACAAAATCAATCCCATAATAATTCAATGGAAATATAAGATAGAGGAGAAGGATATAATATTATCTTAATTATAATACAAACATCGGAAATGCCAAGAATAACTGAAGGAATAGAAGGAAACATCAATGGACAATGTTGATAATTTTTTTTAGTTTTTTTTTAATGAATATCATTTACAAACTACCTTAGGGAGAAAATAACCACCCATGAGTCTCTTCAACTTCTATTTGTAATTCCCACATATTCATTTTTGAAAATGTAAAAGAAATTTGAAATGTAAGATCAGAAATGAAAGGGAAATGAAATGAATAGTCACTAGAATAGAAGAGACTCAGAGAACTCATAGGATGTAAAAGGGGACATTTTCCCACTGTATATTTGGTAATACTCTTGTTTGTAAGTATATGAAGAGATGAAGGAGTTTTTGAAGTCATAACTATTTTAAAATGCTTGTGGGACTATTATACACTTGTATTTGTGGTTTAAGTTTTATGGGTACTGATTATGCAAACTATTTCTATGCTTAGTATCTAGAATTGTTACGATGTTGTGATTTCTAATGAGTGCATGGATGATGTTACAGGTCTCCTCTTCAACTATTTGAGACGATATTTTCAATATTATTTTTATAACATACTCTTGGTTGTCATGAACTATTTCTACGGTCAAATTATTGTTGGCATGTTTTCAGACAGAGGCGGAGTATGCGTGTTTGTCATTGATGGCAAAGATCACGATCAGCAGTGCAACAATAATAGCATGGAAATGGAAAGTTCAAAAGTGAACAGAAATAGTGATCATTGGATCCCATTTAGATTTTTCGATGACCGTCAGATTTGAATCCAGACAGGAGGAGTGCAAAGATGGAGGACAAATCTCGGGAGTTAGATTTGAGCGTAGGGTCTGACCATCGTTCAATCCAGGAGAACCTACACGTTCTTTAAAGTGATAGAAGAAGTGGGCTTACAAAATCCTGAAATCAGGAGGACTGTCCATCTTCGGGCAGGACACATGGTCACAGATCAACATTTCGATGACTGGAAAGTCAAAGGAAGGAGGTGCCCTAACCTCTTGAAATCGCGAAATGCGAAACCATGATTTAATTTGAGTCGTTGATCAAAGGGAGATCGTGGACCATTGACCTGACTCCATTTTGGAGTTTTAGATACTGGGAGTTGGAGGTGTCAAGGAGACTCACGACAAGAATGATGAAATCGTGAAATGAGAAATTGCGACATGGAGTTTCGGAGATTGCGACTTGGAGAGTCGAGATGCCTCACAATAGAAATTTGTGACATGCGAAATCGTGAAATGTTGAAATGAAAAATTGCGAAAGGTGCTAAGAACTAAACTTCATTTCAGAGATCATGACTTGGAGAGTTGAGATGCCTAGAAATAGGAATTCACGACATGTAAAATCGCGAAATGCCGAAATGATCGAAGCTAGTCCAACTAAGCTCCTTTTTTCGGAGTTTCGGGGATCGTGACATGGCACGTCAAGATATCTCATCACAAGAATTGTCGAAATGTCGAAATATGAAAGTCATTTTGATTAGGCCCATGGTCACAACCAGTGGGCATATGGAGTAAGTGTGAGACCCATCATTTATAATCCAACGGTGCAGGTTAATCAGAAATATGATCGAAGGGTCATTGTTTCTCTTCATGATTAACTATTTAGTTACGATTTAGTTAGTAGAATGGAATCATGGTTCTTGGACGGTTGGCGATTCAGCTACTGAGGCATGTGTGAATAAAAGGAGATATGAGATGATTGTGCATAGTTGGTTGTTCTGACTGAAAAATGAGTTGACATGTAGAAAGGTAAAATTGCAGTATGCGTAATGTGAAGAAAGCTTAGAGATAAGGAACAAAATATGAATAGAAGAGAAAAGGTGAAGAGAGAAGAATGTGCACATATCAAAGAGCATGAGAAAGAACGGATAGAAAGAGACAGCAAGTCAAGCCAAGTATGAACAGACCAGAAGAATAGTGTAGCATAGAAGAATTGCAGAATAGTGAAGAAGTAGTAAGAATTGATTTATCTGTGTTGTTGGTTATTCAATCATTTATTTGTAATAAGGGTGCTAGGGAGGTGCTAGGGAGGATTGTTTTCCTCAGAGATTCAAGTGGGTGCTTGAACACGGGGAGTTGTAGCTTCCATTTGGTTGCAGCCAGAAAAGCTAGGGTGGCAGGGTGGTGCAAGGGAGAACTGTTGTTCTCTATTATACAGGTTGGTGCCTGTGTGACTGGAAGTTGGTGCTTCCATCCAGTTGGTGCTGGAACACTTAGGCAGTTGTTGCTTCCTTCTAGTGGGTGCTAGAGAAACTAGGGAGTTGGTGCTTCCTTCTAGTGGGTGCTAGAGAAACCAAAGAGTTGGTTCTCTCAAACAAGTTGGAGCTTGTAAAACAGAGGCAGTAGCCTCACATTGAGTTGGTGCTCAATTATAGATGATGTACAGAACTTAAAAGACTGCCTATCATTTTTTAAGAAGAAGAGGTTTTCTCCCTTTATGGGTTTCCTCGTGAAAATCTGTCTCTGTGTATATCTTATGTGTGAGTGATGCGTATTATTTATGTTGTTCATATATTGTATAATATTGATGATCACTTGGAGAAAGATTAAAAATTGCTTAATTGACTTAAAATTGTTTAAGAACAGTAACAACTGATTCACCCCTCCCCCCTCTCAGTTGTCTTAGTAATTTCAACAAGTATCATTTTAAGTTGTTCTCATCTATTAGTTTTTCTCTAGTGGGATAGGTTAGAAGTAGTTAAGTTAGATTAGTTTTCTTCCAATCTAAAGTATATTTAAAATTAACTAGAACCCTTTGGGGGGGAATTCATTGTATTTACCCTTTTTTTTCTTTTCAATATTAGTGGAAACCACTCCCACATATTGGTCGAAAATGCTACACCAAACGTGAGCAGGTCTAATTGGGACCTTCCATTGGGCATTCTCCTTTACCTACTTGACAAGCCATTTGGACCCGTCAATAGGTATTATTGCACAGATACACACATAAGCACATATGGATTGATTAAGAAACTAATATTAGAGTGACTCCTTATCCCACAGGAAATGAAATAAGGATAATCCAACATACTATTAACATAGTTATGGAAACAATATATAACATGTTTCAAATTTTTGATAGTAGATATGGAGGTCATTTCTAGTATAAATAAGAATTAGAGGAATAAGGATCAAATCACTTCTTCTAGTAGTAGTGAATGATGTTTTCTTCTTGTTACCAATATTTTTCGGGCATGAACAAAGAAGAAAAATTCTTTCATTTGAAGGATATATAAGGCATAAAACTGGGTGATTTACAATAGCTAAATTTTAGTATATATTACCACCAAAATGCATGAATAGTTTCTAGACGAAATTGACCAACAAACAGAGCTCCTATGCCATAAATAAAAACAATTGTAAATATGGTTCCTTATATAAAATCATTAAGTCTTAAATATGATAGTAATATATGTATTTTCAAATTAACAATTTTTCTCTGTGTATCAATTTAATTGCATTTATATTTTAACAACCATTGGTAGAAAATTTCCATACCTAGTTATGTCGAAAGCTCAAAATACGAACACGAACCTTCAAATCCTTGAATGATCAGATCACATAAAACCCATAAAATAATGCATGTTATATATAACCAACAAGAGTAATACAAAACCTATGTTGAATACTGTAGAAGTGTGTATGACCATCGAACTTGCCTTTGAATTGTGAAATAATACATTCCTAGTGGAATTGAAATATTATCTTTTGAAGACTGTAGACCAACAACCAGTTAAAAAAGCGATTTCCACCCAATCGTAGGAAAATCCACAACATAAACCACCCCCTATATGGGCTATGCCCAACCAAGGAAAAGCAGGGATGATTAACTCTGAAAATTGACTCAAACTAATGTTTCCTTCTACAGATTTCTTGATTATAAAGAAAAACTAAGGCACCCACATAACTGCTCCACACAACACAAGGAACACCTCCTTCTCTATTTTCTAGTACCTCAGAAACTACTCCTTCTTATGCTATTAAGTGTGTGCATATAAGGTCCATTTTTTATCTCAAGTTCCATCCACGTTTCAGTAAAGCTATCCATGGTTTCTTTTCTTTTCTCAAGGATACAAGATTCCATCCATTGCTAGTTTATCTATCAAGGGCTTGACTCCCATTTTCCAATGTCTAACTCTCAAAACCCTCCTCCACGCCTTTTTCTAAAAACCACCTTATTCCCATTTGAATTCTCCTCATGCATCATGGCTAGAGAATTCAAAATCAAATTCTCTTCCTAGTTCCAAGAATGTAGGGGAGACAATTTGCTAGAATTTAGGAGATGTGGCTTAGATTGAGGAATTTGTTTCCTCCACTCCTCTTGACTCCTTTGTTCTTTAAAATTCAAATTTCAAAATGGGTAAGGGTTCAAGGTAGCATAAGGTAGATTATTTAGGGACAAAACTCTCCTTAGACCCCCTCACATTTCCCCTCTTGTGGTATCATAGCCCCTATAGGAGCTCAAGCTCAACTGATATCGATCTTCTTATTTATTAACTGCAAACAAAAAAGCATACAATATTCACAGTACCATGGTATATCTATCCCATGGAGTTAGTGTACCAGAGTTATAAATTAATTATACACTTTATTTAAGTATTTAATTACAAATAAGTCCAAAAGTAAAAAAATTGGGATGTTACACTTGAAAGGGCACAACAACAAGCCATCAAGCCTCCTTTTAGGGGCTAACACCAAAGACCTAGGAAAACATGGAAACCTAGGCCCCCAAATAAACAAAGATTCCCTAACACTTTAGATCTTACTAATGGTATAGATCAAGAAGAGACTCCTTGGTGTTTTCCTTATGGGGATTCACATTGGGAACATGAATTCCCAATGAATAATTATTAGATTACATAGAGGAGGGGGGTGAATTGGTAATGAGAAATTTTACCAATTATTAATCCTTTAAACCACAAAGTATATCTATTTACTTATTCAACCATGTTCATCATCAATATCTTATTGTATCATAAGCATTAACATTCATCAGTACATAATAAACAATAATAAAAACATCCACACAATGCACAATATACCAATATTTACATGGAAACCCAATGCGGGAGAAAACCATGAATGTTTTTTCTTATATGTCAAGAATTACATTAAAGGAAGCACCAACTTCCAATTCTCTAGCTACAACCAGAAGGAGGATCCAACCCCCTATTTTCTCAGGCTACAATCCGAGGGAAGCTCCAACTCCTCAATTCTTTGGCTACAACCAGAAGGAGGCTATAACCCCCTATGTTTTCTGACTACAACTAGAAGGTGGATACAACCACCTATCTTTGTTCCATCCCACTGCCCTTAAATATAATTAAAATGATGAAACCACTGTCACACTATCACTATGAGATATATTGTTGTAAACATGTATCGATCTATGCCACTTCACTGTAATCAACCCGTGCCACTGTCCTCTAACCAACCTATACATGTGCCTTGCCTATACCAACAAAACTAAATACACCAACAACATGTACCAATACTCTCCTCAATATATCATATCTGATGACATATATAGCATACCCAAAATCACAAGAATATCACTCAAACCATGTGCCAACAATGCACATAAGTCATGTACATCAACACTATACAAAGATAACCAACATGTACCAATCATGTATCAACAAGAAACCAAACTATGCCTCAACAAGATGTATCAAGATCACCATGTACTTCAAGTATGTATCTCATCCATGTACCCAATCATATACCTCTAACATATACCAATAACATACACCAAGATAACCAACAAGATACCTCTAACAATGCACCACACTCTCCATAAATCAAATAACATAAATCCTCACATCAACCATGTACCACAACCTCGCTATTATATAGGCTCTATCTATACCAATATCTTCAACAACATACCTCAACCAAAAACCCTCAAACATAAACCAATATTGAACTTCAATAGATCTACCTCAGATCAACTCTACAACAAGCTCTAAACTTCCAAGAGGGCATCCAATAGATTTACAAGGAAACCCCTCAACCATATTCATAGATTCAACACTACACATATGAAAACCATAAATTTTTCTTCTTGTAGTGTTCTGTTGTCGCGATTTTTATGCCACACTTTTTCTTCCGCACTTTTTCTATAGCACTTTTTCTGCTTAACTTTTCTTGTTGCGATTTTTCTGCCGCACTTTTCTTGCCATAATTTTTCTACCGCACTTTTTCTACCTTGATTTTTCTGTCATGAATTTTCTACTACACTTTTCCTACCGCGATTTTTCTGCCGCACTTTTTCTACTACACTTTTCTTGCCACACTTTTCCTACCGCACTTTTTTTGCCACACTTTTCCTTCCGCAATTTTTTTGCCACACTTTTTCTCTATCAATAATACCTTCCCAAATATCATTTCATAAAATAGATATTCAATGATATTCAATGATATTCAATAGGTGCTAATGGGAGACCCTTGCTCTCTTATTTATAATCTCCAAGTAGCTTCCTCTAGAAGTATCAACTTTTTTCCACTTAACCACTTTGTCCACTTAGCCACTTTTTCCACTTAACCACTTTGTTCACTTAACTTAACCACTTTGTCCACTTAACCACTTTCCACAAATAGTAAGTTATCCAATCCTAGTTGCAACTAACTTTATTATTTAATTAATTTCTTTTGCAACCACTTTTACTTATCCATAAATAGTAAACTCACCACTTCTTGTTGCAACCACTTTATTACATAAATAATTTCTCTTTGCAACCACTTTGACTACTTTATTATTTAAATAATTTATCTTTACTCACAAATACTTGTTGCAACTAACTTTTCTATAATTAGTCAATTCATAACTTTTTTTCCCTTAACTAACTTCTTGTTGCAACCACTTTATTATTTAATTTATTTATTGGTTAACCACTTTGACTATTCAATCTTCTCATCACAACTAATTTACCATAATTACCAAACTCGCAACTTCTTTTGCAACTAAATTATTTTTAATTGTTTTCTTAATGCACAACTATACCCATGATTAACTCCTAGTTACCATCAATTTGACTATTACACTTCTTCTAGGAGCTTCTAGAATAATCCACTTTGTTGACCTTTGATCCAGATTTTATGAGTAGAACGAAATGAATACAGATTATTAACAGGTTCTTAACACAAAATAACAGAGATACAGTCAAACTAGTTTTCTATTTAATAACGAAATAAGTTGAAACTGTAAAATGCAGCGGAAACAAGCTTTTTTGGAATGGTGGTGGCTTATCTTTGAGAAGAGATGTGACAACAACACACATTCGTAAGAAGAAGGTTACATTGAGGCTCTGAAGGCATTTTTACAATAATAAAGAATGACAAAAACCCTAGACATCCAAAAACCTAACCCTAGGAGATGAAGCGCCAAAAGTCACGTGGGCCCTGTTTAGGTAAGTTAGTACATCAACTTCTCGGGGTCATAACTTTTGCATACGATCTCCATTTTAGGCGTGTGATAGCCCGTTGGAAAGGTATCATCAAGGATATTAATTTTGGGGGCTCAATAATGCCTTCAATTATCATTGAGGAGCTTGATACCGAAAAACCTTCATTTAGGCCCTCAAAATGGCCCCAAAAGTTAAAACTGCTAAAAATAGTAAATTGCCAAAATTGTCAGAAAACTGTTTTGAGCCAATTGGAAAAGGTGGGTGGCCACTGACATCCATATAGATCAATCCTCCCTCCTTAAGAAGAAATGGTATCCATTGCGTTGAGGTCCCCCATTAGATGAGGAAATTTCTGCTGAATTTGGCCCGGGTGAGCCACTTGCCTCGGTGTAGGAGCTGCCCTAGTTTGACGACTCGATAAAGATGGATCCTTTATTGTCGAGTGCCCTTGATCTCTCTGTCCACAATATGATCATTGGATGATAGTTGTATGCAGTCGGGGTTGAGCTCTGTTGGTGTCATATGTTCTGCCAGACAAAATTCATGTGGGCCCCGTTTGGGTAAGTTAGTACATCAACTTCTCGGGGTCGTAACTTTTGCATACGATCTTTGTTTTAGGCGTGTGATAGCCCGTTGGAAAGGTATCATCGAGAAGATTCATTTTGGGGGATTAATCATTAATTTGACCATCATTGAGGAGCTCAATACCGAAAAACCTTCATTTAGGCCCTCAAAATGGCCCCGAAAGGTAAAATTGCTAAAAATAGTAAATTGCCAAAATTGTCAGAAAACTGTTTTGAGCCATTTGGAAAAGGTGGGTGGCCACTGATATCCATTTGTATCAATCCTCCCTCCTTAGGAATCAATGGTATCCATTTCGTTGAGGTCCCCCATTAGATGAGGAAATTTCTGCAAAATTTGGCCCCGGGTGATCCACTTGCCTTGGTGCAGGAGCTGCCTTGCTTTGATGACTCGATAAAGATGGATCCTTTGTTGTTGAGTGCCCTTGATATATCTATCCAAAATA
Source organism: Picea engelmannii (assembly GCA_009831015.1). Classification (NCBI taxonomy): domain Eukaryota; kingdom Viridiplantae; phylum Streptophyta; class Pinopsida; order Pinales; family Pinaceae; genus Picea; species Picea engelmannii. The sequence continues at coordinate 327,914 of ML784937.1, forward strand.
TGATCATTGGATTCATGTTGTATGCAGTTGGGGTTGACCTCTATTGGTGTCAGATGTCCTGCTAGCCAAAAGTCATGTGGGCCCCGTTTGGGTAAGTTAGTACATCAACTTCTCGGGGTCGTAGCTTTTGCATACAATCTTCATTTTAGGCGTGTGATAGCCCGTTGGAAAGGTATTATCGAGGAAATTCATTTTGGGGGCTCAATGATGTTTTTAACAATCATTTAGGATCTCAATACCGAAAAACCTTCATTTAGGCCCTCAAAATGGCCTCGAAAGTTAAAATTGCTAAAAATAGTAAATTGCCAAAATTGTCAGAAAACTGTTTTGGGCCAATTGAAAGAGGTGGGTGGCCACCGATATCCATATATATCAATCCTACCTCCTTAGGAATCAATGGTCTCCATTGCGTTGAGGTCCCCCATTAGATGAGGAAATTTCTGTTGAATTTGGCCCTGGGTGAGCCACTTGCCTTGGTGCAGGAGTTGCCTTGCTTTGACGACTCGATAAAGCTGGATCCTTTGTTGTCGAGTGCCCTTGATCTGTTTGTCCAAATTCTGATCATTGGATGTCTGTTGTATGCAGTCGAGGTTGAGCTCTATTGGTGTCATATGTCTTTCTATCCAAAAGTCATGTGGACCCCGTTTGGGTAAGTTAGTACATCAACTTTCGAGAGTTGTAACTTTTGCATACGATCTCTGTTTTAGGCATGTGATAGCCTGTTTTAAAGGTATCACCAAGGAGATTCATTTTCGGGGCTCAATCATGCCTTATTATATCATTTAGGATATCAATACTGTAAAACCTTCATTTAGGCCCTCAAAATGGCCCCGAAAGTTAAAACTGCTAAAAATAGTAAATTGCCAAAATTGTCGAAAAATTGTTTTGAGCAAGTTGAAAAAGGTGGGTGGTCACCGATATCCATATGGATCAATCCTCCATCCTTAGTAATCAATGGTCTCCATTTATTTTAGGTCCCCCATTAGATGAGGAAATTTCTATTGAATTTGGCCCCGGGTGAGCCACTTGCCTTGGTGCAGGAGTTGCCCTACTTTGACGACTCGATAAAGCTGGATCCTTTGTTGTCGAGCGTCCTCGATATGTCTGTCCACAATATGATAATTGGATGTTTGTTGTATTCATTCGGGGTTGATCTCTATTGGTGTTAGATGTTCTTCTAGCCAAAAGTCATGTGGGCCCCGTTTGGGTAAGTTAGTACATCAACTTCCCGGGGTCGTAACTTTTGCATATGATCTCCGTTTTAGGCGTGTGATAGCTCATTGGAAATATATCATCAAGGATATTCATTTTGGGGGTTGAATCATGCCTTCGAATATCATTGAGGAGCTCGATACCGAAAAACCTTCATTTAGGCCCTCAAAATGGCCCTCGAAGTTAAAACTGCTAAAAATAGTAAATTGTCAAAATTGTCAGAAAACTGTTTGGAGCCAGTTGGAAAAGGTGGGTGGCCACCGACATCCATATGGATCAATACTCCCTCCTTAGGAAGCAATGGTCACCATTGTGTTGAGGTCCCCCATTAGATGAGGAAATTTATGTTGAATCTGGCCCCGGGTGAGCCACTTGCCTTGGTGCAAGAGCTGCCCTGCTTTAACAACTCGATAAAGCTGGATCCTTTGTTGTCGAGTGCCCTTGATCTATCTGTCCACAATATGATCATTGGATGATTTTTGTATGCATATGGGGTTGATATCTATTGGTGTCAGATGTTCTTCTAGCCAAAAGACATGTGGGTCCCGTTTAGGTAAGTTAGTACATCAACTTCCCGGGGTCGTAACTTTTGCATACGATCTCAGTTTTAGGCGTGTGATAGTGCATTGGAAAGGTATCATAGAGGAGATTAATTTTGGGGGCTCAATAATGCCTTATAAAATCATTTGGGAGATCTATACCAAAAAACCTTCATTTAGGCCCTCAAAATGGCCCCAAAAGTTAAAACTGCTAAAAATAGTAAATTGCCAAAATTGTCAGAAAACTATTTTGAGCCAGTTGGAAAAGGTGGGTGGACACCGATATCCATATGGATCAATACTCCATCCTTAGGAAGAAATGGTCTCCATTGCGTTGAGGTCCCCCATTAGATGAGGAAATTTCTGCTGAATTTGGTCCCGGGTGAGCCACTTGCCTTGGTGTAGGAGTTGCCCTGCTTTGACGACTCGATAAAGCTGGATCCTTTGTTGTTGAGTGCCCTTGATCCATTTTCCCATAATATGATCATTGGATTCCTGTTGTATGTAGTCGGGGTTGAGCTCTGTTGGTGTCAGATGTTCTGCTAGCCAAAATTCATGTGGGCCTCGTTTAGGTAAGTTAGTACATCAACTTCCCGGGGTCGTAACTTTTGCATCCGATATCCATTTTAGGCGTGTGATAGCCCGTTTGAAAGGTATCGTTGAGGAGAAACACTTTGGGGGATAAATAACACCCTAGGATATTATTGAGGATATATATACCGAAAAACATTCATTTAGGCCCTCAAAATGGCCTCGGAAGTTAAAACCGCTAAAAATAGTAAATTGCCAAAATTGTCAAAAAATTGTTTTGATCCAGTTGGAAAAGGTAGGTGGCCACCGATATCCATCTGGATCAATCCTCCCTCCTTAGGAATAAATGGTCTCCATTACGTTTAGGTCCCCCATTAAATGAGGAAATTTCTACTGAATTTGGCCCCGGGTGAGCCACTTGCCTTGGTGCAAGAGTTGCCCTGCTTTGACGACTCGATAAAGCTGGATCCTTTGTTGTCGAGTACCCTTGATCTGTTTGTCCACAATATGATCATTGGATGTCTATTGTATGCATTAAGGGTTGATATATAATGGTTTCAGATGTTCTACTAGCCAAAAGTCATGTGGGCCTCGTTTGGTTAAGTTAGTACATCAACTTCCTGGGGTCATAACTTTTTCATACGATCTCTGTTTTAGGCGTGTGATATCCCGTTGGAAAGGTATCATCGAGGAGATTCATTTTGGAGGATCAATCATTCCTTTGACAATTATTGAGGAGATTTATACCAAAAAACCTTCATTTAGGCCCTCAAAATGGCCCCGAAAGTTAAAATTGCTAAAAATAGTAAATTGCCAAAATTGTCAGAAAATTGTTTCGAGCCAGTTGGAAAAGGTGGGTGGCCACTGATATCCATCTAGATCATCCTTATAGGGTATTCTAGATAACTCATGAGGGTTCTCCAAATTCATATGGCCATAACTCTCTAACCATGAGGAGTTATGTGGAATTCCAAATATCACCGGAAATGGCATGACATATATTATCCATCTAGAATAAAATTACTTGTAAATTCACTGATATTCATGCCTTTATACCTCAAACAGACTCGGGTCCCTTACCCATGCTTTTGTGATACTAGAATTATCTACTATACTTCTCAAAGGTTTGACATAAATCTACAATATCACTCTCCACATGTTGACATCAATGACAACCAATAGTCTAGACCAACTATCCATCAACCTAAGCCACATGTTTGAAAATATCCTCCTTTGGCATTGATGGCAACACCAACATTGATAGAAACACTTAGTCATAATAATATTCATGCTTATACTCCTCATAAATGCTTATGTTTCTCCCTCTTTCACATCAATGGCAAAGGGTATCTCCCCTTGTGGCTACTCCCCTGACTGAGGTTTTCTTGGGCTTACTCCCCCTAACTGATGTTTCCTTGGGGTTGCTCCCCTATATTAATGCCTTTGATATTTCTTTGTGTTTCTAATCCTCTGATTACTCTCTCTCCCTTCATATGAATAATATCTCCCCCTTTTATAAAGGGTATCACTCTGATGCAACACTGAATTCATATTGCTTATGCTTCCCTTGTGACAATTACTCCCCCTGGAAACATGACTCTGTGCTCTCTCTCCAAGAATCTAACTCTCTATCCTACATCTGATGAATCTCTTCTCCTAGAATCATACCTCTACTCTTACCTCTCTATCTGACAACTTCTCTTAATGATATTTCTACCTATATTTTTTGTTATGTTTATCTCTCTTGACTTCTTTACAAGATGTTGTGTAGAAAAATATAAGTCTTCTTGTACCTGTTGTCTTTTGGAGTTATTGTCCATTAGTTCTTCCTTATGTAATCAACTGAAATATATGAAAAGAATTCAAGAATAAGCATTCAAATATTCCTGTGTAATTATCATCCATTATGATAATGTTCCTTTATCTCTGAACCGCTCTATGAACTAATATATCAATCCATTATCTCATCCATTTTCATATATATGTCCAAACCTACTAAGTGTTCTAACAAATCCATCTCTGTCCATATTGTCCAATAATATACCATAGAATTTTCCATAATGTTGATCCATCTGTCACTATACTATCATGAAGTCTTCACTACTGCAACTGATCTATCTATCATATTGTATTTCTGCTAACTAATTGCTCTGAATATGTCTACTCAAACTCTGCAAGTTGCTCAAAGGATGGTTCTCTAGTATTTCTCAACTACCACATAGACTCCCCCTTTCTAATATTTATATTACACGAGAGTCTCTAATCCAGATAGATCAGAACAATTCTCGCTCTGATGCAGAGTCATCATCAGCTTCATCGGAAGATTTATCATCTCTCTGAGCTCTAACTTCTTTCTTTCTATATGTGGATTCATATTTCACTATAATACATGAAAGTACAATCTCTTGAACATGTTCCTTATTTACCTGTCCTTCTTTTCTTTCATTTCTTTTCCAAACCTTTATGTATCTGACATCTTCCTTTTTCTTTGTAGATTTGTCTTCATCTCGTTTTATTGTCAATATTGTGATCTCTGAGACTTGGTCTTTGTTCACCTGTTCTTCTTGTTTTCTTATCCATACTTTATTATATCTTATACCAATGTTCTCTTTTATGGAAGTATCGATCACACTTCTACAATCACAAGTTATGTGTCCATAGTTATGAAATTTGTAACATTCAATGTTACATGGGGCCACATAAGAATTTATTTCTTGAAATCACTACTACATATTGAAAAAATTGTGATGACTACTTGCAACGACAATACTCTTTTCGTCACAAAATTCAAGAGAGAAAATTCAAGTTTTCAATTTTGTTATAAATCCATCCCATATTTGTCACTCTCTCGACGTAATCAAACTTTCGTCTGTTTTGCGACGATCATGAAGATAGTGGATGATCATCTCTCTTTCGATGAATGTGTGAATTCATCGCAAGAGTGACGTTAATTATTGATCGTTACACTATTTCATATAGTCCATATTGACTGTTATACTATTTGACAAAGTCAAAACTGATTTGGTCAACTTTTGTCACAAGAGCGACGATATGACCGTTATACTCTTTGACAAAGTCAACAATGATTTGCTCAATGTTCGTCACAATTGCGATGACAATGACCTATAAACATTTTACGAATTAAAGATGTTTTGACAATCTTGCTATAACAACAACAGTTCAGAAAGTGTATTTTTGTGTGGAATTTGTGCGAAAGAATGTCGCAGAATGTAATTAGAGGTGGGGAAAAAAAATCAAGTGAAAAGGGTAATGGTAGATGTTATTGCCCTTGCAAAAAATGTTGCCTCATACATCCCGTAAGAATTTTAATAGAAACAACTACAAAACATTATAGGAAATATGGGCACATTGATGGCGGATCGAATGAATATCATCCCATGGTAATTATCTATATATACATTATCTGTTTTTACATTGTCAATTTTATATAAAATTATATATATGTATATATATTGTTTGAATGTTTGTTATAGTACACACTAATTTTGCATGATTTTTTGTAATTATAAAGTTAGAGTTTGATGCAGACCGCCACCTTAGTAGGTTCTACTTGACCTCCCGGTCTTTGGATCTTCCAATTCCCAAGATGAAATGACTTCTTGGTCCTTGTTGGAACCTTCGATACTTAATGAACACAAGTCCTTTTCTATGCTTCACATGCGCGAACAAGAAATAGACACAAGTCTCCACTCCACATGACCACCGACGTGACCACAAACTTAACCTCAAAAGGCGCATTGCATTTCATGATTTCAAGACTTCCATTGCGACTCACTCTGAATCCTTCGATTCCTGAAACCCCGAAATGGGATAATGGTTCCTGGATCCTCCCTTAAGTTCTTCACTGATGTGAACCTCGGTTGTGACCTGGGATCCAAACCTTGAGCACATCAGGATTTCACGTGTTGGGGGTTTGTGAAGTGGTCCTCTCCCCTTCTCCCAAAATGTGAAACTATGATGACCACTTATGCCAAATCAACATTCATTGTCTCTTGTGATCCAACGGTCTAGATCATTTTCCTCACGAAGTCATGATTTCACGACTCATGACTTTTGGGTAGCAAGTTCCTCCATTCTCTCGACTCTCGAAATGTCGAAATCTCGGAGTGCCCAATCAACGGCTCACACTTATCTAGATCTAATGGTTGTTGTCTCTTCTGAGCTTGTGAGTGTTGAAAGGAACTTGGTCTTATCCTCCCTGCAAATACACTAGATCTAACTATCCATGGATATCGATGTTTCACCTTCTGATAATTTCCACCATCTGTTCATGCTCTCAATAGTTCCTCACCAAATAACTCGACGTCTTTCCTCCTGAGATTGATTTCTCACTGCAACTTCTGGATTCCAAGGAATCCTTCACACACTCCTTGCAGATTCATGACAACCTCTTTTTATCCTAGAATCCAACCATGCGCACTCCTTGCGACAAAAGTTCTTCAACCACTCAGTGGGTTGGAAAATTCAATGACTTTGACCTGGCCTGCATACACCTTGCATGGATCTATTCAATACTTTCACTTCTGTTGGTATAAGAACAAATCTATCTCTCCTGATCTTTTCTGACGTAAAACTCAGAGTCTTTTCAACGCATTCCTTGCGAACCTTCACTGCACTCATTGCAGGAATTCTCAGGATGAGGACAAATTGAAACTTATACTCTCCTTCTCATAGACTTCACACTTTCAACATGAAATCATACACATAAAGCATTGAAACAAATGCATAACAAATTATATAAGAAAACTATGAACATACCATTCAAGAGATGCAAACTGTAACCATAACACACCATGAAATTGGATCAAAGCATTCTTTTATTAATTCAAGTGCTTTTGTACATGGTTTTCAATAGCAACAACTATCTGCTCATATAACTTATACAATCTTTGTTCTTCTCTACTCTCTTATGCTCTCTTTCTTTACCACTTCTATAATGAGAATAATCCTACCATACATACGAGGGATATTTTTTGAGTTTTCCCTCCTACAACTCTAAGCTATCTTATCGAAATTAAAGACTACAACTACTTTACATCTATTACAATAAATGCCTACAACTGGCAGATGAGAGCAACGCTCAAGATCCACATTACAATCCCCAAAACATGTAAGAGTAATTACATCCTTCCAGCTATTACATTAATGTTTCATCTTTTGAATTCAAAACATATTCAAAATGTGTGTTGGTGCATATCTAATTGTTCTCCACTTGCGCTTTCTTGCGATGCTCCTGCATCATACTCCTCTGGCTGAAAAAATATTCATGGACTCCTGTCCATGATATCTGGCATCATCTATCCATGTTTTTGGATATCTTCTTCTCTTTCCCAACTAGCATCTTCAATCGAGTGTCCTTTCCACTTTACCAAATATTCAAGATATGTCTTCCTCTAGGTCTTCTTACCAAATCTCTTATCAACGATATTTTCCATCTGTATATTTTCAGCTACAAGCACATGTTTGACCCACTGAACTTCCTTCTGATTTTCTTCTCATCTCGGTTCATCTTCTCTGTAAGGGTACAGATCTACTATGTTGAATATGGGCGATATGACCACACCATTTAGCAATTCTATCTCGTAATAATTTGCCTCAAATTTTCACAATATTTTACATGGCCCTATCTTTTTCATCTTTAGCTTATTATACGTTCCTCTTGGGAACCTTTCTTTTCTTATATGTGTTAAGACCAAATGTCCCACTTCGAAATGAAGCTCTCTCCTGTGCTGATTTTCTCTGCGCTTGTATTCCTGGTTTGAATTCTGCAACCACTCTCTTATTTTACTATGGATCTCCTGCATCTATGTTGCAAAATATTTCACTCCATCACTCCTGAACTCAACCTGCTCTAAGTATCTCAATTCATATACTCCTCTTGGATGCATTCCATACATTATCTAGAATGACCTTTGTCTTGTGCTCCTGTTAGGTGAGTCATTATATGAAAATTATGCTTGCGACAGAATCTGATCCCACTGACTATGGTGTTCAACTACTAAAATCCTCATTAAGTCCCCCAAACTTCGATTTACTACCTCAGTCTATCCATCCATCTGAGGGTGATATGTTGAGCTAAAATATAGATTTGTCCCTAGCTTCTTCCATAGTTTCCTCCATAAATGACCAACAAATTTGGTATCTTTGTCTGAAACAATACTCTTGGGTAAACCATGAAGTCAAACAACTTCTTTGAAAAACTTGTTTGCAATGTGTGTTGCATCACTGGTTTTCTGACATGGGATGAAATGTGCCATTTTCAAGAATCTACCGACTACCATGAATATGGAATCACAACCTCTTTGTGTCATCAGTAGTCCCAACACAAAATCCATGCTTACCGCGTCCCACGACCTCTCTGGTATTGGCAATGGTTGATATAACCCTGTATTATGTCTTTTCCCCTTTGTGTGCTGGCAGATTCTACATTTGTTGAAAAAATTCTTGACATCCATCCTCATCCCTGGCCAATAATACAAACTATTCAGTTGTGCAAATGTTTTATCATGGCCGAAGTGTCCAGCCAATCCCCTACTATGTTTTTCCTTCAAAAGGTTTTCTCTCATAGAGCTCTTCGGGATACACAATTGATTTCCTTTAAACAACAGTCCATCCTAAATCAAATATTGAATCCATTGGCTTCTCTCTCTTAAAATAATATTTTAACATGATTCGTAAGCATCCTTGAAATATGAATCACCCCTGTACATTTCCTTAAGTCTATCAAAACCTAAGGTCTTCACACAAAACTCTTGTAGAATCAAACATTTCTTGCTTAATGCATCATCAACCTTGTTAGTAGTTCTAGAAATGTGCTTTATAACAAAAGTAAATTTCTGCATAAATTCAACCCATTTTGCATGTTTCTAATTCAATTTTTCCTGTTTGGTTATAAACTCTAAGGCTTGGTTGTCGCTATACAAAATGAACTCTTTTGGAACCAAGTAGTGCCTCCATTTCTTCAATGCATGTATGACTGCATAAAACTCTTTATCATACGTGGAATATTTCATCTTAGCCTCATTTAGCTTCTCACTGAAGTATGTAATTGGTCTATTGTCTTGACTTAAGACTGCTCCAATCGCAAATTCACTTGCGTCACATCTCACTTGAAATGTTTTACTAAAATCTGGCAGAACCAAAACTGGTTGTCCAATTATCTTCTCCTTTAACAAATTAAAAATTTTCTCCGCTTCCTCTGTCCAATGAAAATATTTATGTCTCTTATTGATTGTGTCCATCATTGGTGCAGAAATTCCACTAAAATTTCTATTGAACTTCCTGTAAAAATTGGCTAGTCCATGGAATCTTTTGACTTCAAAGATATTCCTTGGCGACAACCACTCTTTGATTGCTTTTACCTTTTCAGGATCCATCTTCAAATCATTCAAAGAGATTATGAAACCCATATAAATGAGTTATTTCTTCATGAAAGACGACTTCTTCATATTTATCAACAACTTCTCTTGCTGCAACCTCCTCATCACTAAAGCTAAATGTCTCAAATGTTCTTCTTCAGTCTTACTGAAGATCAATATATCATGAAGATACACAATTACAAACTTCCCAATGAAATCTTTCAAGACTACGTTCATCAATATCATAAAAGTACTTGCCGCATTCGTCAAGCCAAACGACATGACAATCCATTCATACATTCCTTCATTCGTCTTGAATGCTACCTTCCATTCATCACCTTCACTCATTCTAATCTGATGGTACTCGCTTTTCAAGTCAATTTTTGAAAAAAAAATTGCTCCACTCAAGCAATCCATCTTGGGTAAAGCAAATCTATACCTGATGGTGATTTTGTTTATAGACCTTGAGTCTATACACATTCTCCATCCACCATCTTTCTTCGGACTTAACATTGTTAGCACAATGCATGGACTCAAGATTTCTCTAATCAACCCTTTGTCCATCAACTCCTGGAATTGCTTCTTGACTTCTTCATTCTCCTATGACGTCAATCTATACACTACTTTGTTTGGAAAACTCGCCCCTGGTATAAGGCCAATGTGATGTCTTATACTTCTGATGGGCGGCAATGATCAAGGTAAATCGTCCACCACTATATCAATGAAATTCTCCAGCAGTTCCTGAATTTCCTCAAGTAGATCATCTATCGAGGTACTGTTCAAGATGACTCTATGTTTTCTCACCAAAACAAATTGCATTTCTTCATATTTCTTGACTTCATCCAAAAGCTCCTTCCCACTCATGAGAAGTATAGTATTGCTTGCTTCTTCTTTCACCTTCTTGTCTTCAATTGGTAGCAACATATGCATCCTACCATTCTTCTCCAAGGTGTATGTGTTCTTTCTTTCATCATTAATAATGTTCATTTCATATTTCCAAGGTCTCCCCAACAAAAGATGAAAAACATCCATGGGAATAACATCACATAATATCTCATCTTTGTATCCCTCTATCTTAAATTCAATTAAACATTGTTTAGTGAAAGTTACCTGATGTCCTTTTTGTAACCACGAAACCTTGTATGGGGTCAGATGTGCAACTCTCTCCAACTCCATATTTTCCACCATCTTTGTGGATAATATATTATCCGTGCTTCCACTGTCAACTATCACTTTGCATACCCTATCCTTGGTCTTGCAAGCAGTTCTAAAGAAACTGTTTCTCTAGATTATATTCTCCACCTCTTTTTCTGGCTTCAAGATAATTTTCCTCATTATTAAGGATCTTCCACCTTCTGCATCTTTTTCTTCAAAATTTCACCTTTTCACTTATAAAATGTGAGCTTCTCCTCCTCCATCTCTTTTTCTATCAGGACATTCCCAAGATTTGTGTCCAATCTTTCCACACAAAAAAAAACTTTATTTCACCTCCTCTGCCTCTTCCTCTTCCTCTTTCTTGAGGAAAAGTGTTCCTATCGGCATATTGGCCTCCTTGTAAGATTCCTCCCCTTTCTAGGTGGTTATGTGATTTATTTTCTTCATCCTTGGTCTTCTGTACTCAGTCTTGTTCAACTGCTCGGCCTCTGCTTTTACTTCTACCTCTTCCCCTTTGACCTTGCTTTCCGGCCAATTTCACTTCTGCCTTTGAAGCAATCTGATAAAAATCTTCTACATTCCTGATTGTCACCATGTTCATGTCATCTTGAATCTCATATCTTAGGCCATTCATGTATATGGAAACTTTTTCATCATCACTCTCATGATGACCAGCTATGATGTTTAATCTGTAAAATTCCTTAGTGTATTCCTTCACTATCATCCCTTTCTGTCTCAAATTCTGAATTCTTCGGAACATATTGATTTGGTAATCCATGGGTATGAAGTTGTCTTTCATCTTGGCGACCATCCTTTCCCAGCTTTTAATTCTTTTTTTCCCTTTGCAATGCCTAACAGCCTATAGTTCATCCCACCACAGTGTTGCATGCCCTTTCAGTCTAGTGACATCATTTTTTACTTTCTTATCTTCTTTGATATCCTCATAGTCGAAGTATTTATCTAGAGCTCTAAACCAATCTAGAAGATCCTCAACATCTAAGTTTCCTTCATACATTAGGATGTCCATTTTTTCCCTAGAACCTATTCTTGCAACAACTTTAAATAGACGTTCCTCTACAGCATATTCAACTACAACTTCTTCTTCAACTCCAACTTCAATCTCACTTTCATCCTCACTGATATCTCTAGTATCAGGTGTTCTCCTCTGTGTTTGCTCCATAGCATCCAATCGAGCACAAATTTCTCTCATTTCCCTTTCCATGGCTGGATCGAGCATAGGTCTCTGTTGATGTCCTCTTGGCGGCATTGTTTCAATCTGTCCACACAGAATTCAATCACAATTGTTCCATGTCTTCCCTCTACAGAAAAGAAATTTGTAAGCTTTGATAACACCTAAAACGGACCCCCACCTCAGTAGGTTCTTCTTGACCTCTCAGTATTTGGATCTTCCAATTCCTGAGCTGAAATGGCTTCTTGGTACCTCATGGAACATTCGATACTTAACGAACACAAGTCCTTTTCTATGATCTGCCTATGATAACAAGCACTAGACATGAGCCTCCACTCCACATGACCACCGGCGTGACCACAGACTTAACCTCAAAAGGCGAGCTTTGTTTCATGATTCTAGGACTTCCGTTGCAAGCCACTTTGACTCCTCTAATTCCCGAAACCCTAAAATGGGCTAACGGCTCCTAGCTCCTCCCTTAAGTTCTTCACTGATGTGACCCTTGGCTATGACCTAGGACCCAAACCTTGAGTGTGTTGATATTTCCCTTGTCGGAGGTTTGTGAAGTGGTCCTCTCCCCTTCTCTCGAAATGTGAAACCGCGATGACCGCTTATGCCAGATCGACGGTCCTCGTATCGCGTGATCCGACAGTCTAGATCCTTTTCCTTGCGAAATCAATATTTCATGACTTGCAACTTCTAGATAGAAAGTTCCTCCACTCTCCCGACTCCCAAAATACCGAAATCTCAAAGCGCCCAATCAATGGCTCACGATCCTCTAGATCTAAAGGTTGTTATCTCTTCTAAGCTTGCGAGTGTTGAAAGGCACTCGGTATTATCCTCCCTGCAACTCCACTAGATATAATTGTCCATAGATATCATTATTTCACCTTTCGATAATTTCCACCGTCCGTTCAGGATCTCAATAGTTCCTTCCCAAATAACTCGGCATCTTTCCTCCTAAGATTGATCTCTCACTACAACTCCTGGATTCAAAGGAATCCTACACACACTCCTTGTGGCTTCACGACAACCTTTGGTTATCCGGGACTCCAACCCTGCACACTCCTTGCGACATAATTTCTTCAACCACTCACTTGGGTTGGAAAAGTCTAAGACTTTGACCTGGCCTGCGTACACCTTGCACGACTATGTGCGATACTTTTACTTTTGTTGGTATAATAAAAACTCTATCTCTCCTGATATTTTCTGAGGTAAAACTTAGAGTTTTGTCAACGCATTCCATGCGGACCTTCACTTCACTCCTTGCAGTAATTCTCGAGACGAAGACGATGAGAAATTGAAACTTATACTCTCGTTCTCACAGATTTCACACATTCAACATGAAATCATACACATAAAACATCGAAACAAATGCATAATAGAGTATAATAGAAAACTATGAACATACCATTCAAGATATGCAAACGGGAACCATAACACACCATGAAATTGGATCAAAGCATTCTTCTATTAATTCAAGTGATTTTGTACATGGTTTACTATCTGCTCATATAACTTCTACAATCTCTATTCTTCTTTTCCCTCCTATGCTCTGTTGTTCTACCACTTCTACATATTCTACAATGAGAATAATCCTACCATACATATGAGGGAGCTTTCTTGAGTTTTCCCTCCTACAACTCTAAGCTATCTTATCGAAATTAAAGACTACAACTACTTTACATCTATTACAACAAATTCCTACAACTGGCAGATGAGGGAAACACTCAAGATATGCATTACAATCCCCAAAACATGTTAGAGTAATTACATCATTCTAGCTATTACATTAATGTTTCATCTTTTGAATTAAAAAAGTCTTCAAAATGTGTGTTGGTGCATATCAACCTATCCTCCACTTACACTTACTTGCGATGCTCTTGCATCAAAGTTGCCCTCTAAATTTCCGTAGAATATTGCACCAAGTAGTAGTATAAATGATGTTCTACAAGCTGAGGAAAATGATCAAGAAAATGAGGATCTCATGGAAGAAGATGATGGGACAAATCAAGTTAATGATCCCATGGAAGAAGATGATGGGACAAATCAAGTTAATGATCCTATGGAAGAAGATGATGGGACAAATCAAATGATCCAAGATTTTTTTTTCACAGACAGATGAGGATGGGAACAGTGATGGTATTTATGATGAACCTCTATTAGAAAAGGAAAATAGATGACTTTATGAAGGATCAAGATAAAATCTTCTCTCTGCTACATTGTTGCTAGTAAACTTAAAGGTTATGAATAATTTTTTGAACACTTGTATGACACAGATCCTAAGGTATGTAATATGTTTCATCTCATATTACACATAAATTTTGATTTTTTTCTATTTTTTTTTAGTGTTAATTAATGTGTAAAATAAGAATGCAATTTTTACTATTAATATTTTGTACATTAACTAGTTATTTGTTATGTTGTAGTTTGTTAGGTGAATTTTTGTTACCATCATCAAATATTTTACCTCGCACATATTGAGGTTTGCATGCCATTATGAAAGACATTGGAATGGATTATCAAACTATAGATGCATTTCCTAATGATCATATTATATATTATGGACAACATGCTTTGAAAATAGAATGTCTGCAATGTCTTATTAGTATATATCGAACCGATCAAGTAACAAAAAGGGTGCCTCGAAAGATTCTACATCATATTCCCATAATTCCACGTTTGCAGTGATTGTTCAGGTGTGAAAGCATAGCACAATTTATGGATTACCATGCATGTAACAGAAGTGGAGATGGTGTTCTTCGAATTCTTTTCGATGGTTCTTCATTTAGGGAAATTGAAGAAAAATGGGCAGATTTCAAAGATGAACCTCTTAATCTTAGGCTTTCATTGGTAGCTAACGGTGTTAATCCATTTGGAGAGCTTAGGTATATTCACTCAGTGTGGCCTATTTTTGTTATCAACAATAGCATTCCTCCTTGGATGTCAATAAAGAGGGAGAACATAATGTTGACAATGATTGTTTCGGGTATTTGTTTACATTAATTTTTTGAGTGTAACATTTTCATTTGTTTCATTGTTTGCATAATATATTTTGTTTATTTATTTACTTATATATACATGATATCATGGTTATAGTAATTATGTGTAATTTCAAACAACTAGGTAAGTACCAGGCTAAATATATGAATGTATATATCGAGCCTCTTATTGACAAGCTACTAAAGTTATGGGCTGGCATCACTATGTATGACATCTGTAAACCAATCGGGGAGAAGAAATTTAAATTCCGTGGAATACTTTTATGGACAATTCATGATTCCCTAGGACTAACACATTTTTGTGGTATGTAGCATTCTAATATTTCTCTTTAATACTATATAATTTTTTAATGATATCATGTTGCATGTTTAATTTTTAAATAATCTCATCGTATAATTGACATTAATCCATTTGTTGCAAGTATTCAAACAAAGGGTAAATTTTCATGTCTAGTTTGTGGTCCTATGATGAAGTATAATCATTCAAAAAGTTTAGGAAAGGTGGTGTTTGATGAGTATAGACACCTCCTCCCTAAGAACCATAGGTATCGTACAACTGAAAAACATCTTTTCAATGGGAAAGAAGAGACCGATTTAAAACCACGAAGAATGACACCTCACCTATGGAGGTTGGAGTATAATATAAATCGCCAAGGTACTTAATTTATTTATGTATCATAGATCATGTAATGTTTTGAATGTTTATTTTAATCTTTGAATTAATTTTACCGTATTTGATACTTATTTTTGTGATTTCTTTTATGCTTTATGAAGGTCGTCATCATGAAGCTATTAATAATGGGCTTCCACGAGGAATGAAATGTTATCCCACTCAATTCATGAGGTTTCCCTACTATGAGGAGCTAAAAATATCTCATTTTTTTTATACAATGCATATCAAGAAGAATGTGACAGAAATGTTATGGCGAATCATAGATGGTAGGAGGGACAAAGAAAAAATTGTCAAATTTTGTACTAACATTCAGGAAGCCAATCATGCAATGTGAAGTGTGATCCGATCAAATAAATCAGATGGACTAGACTGAAATAACCTTCCATGGTTATTAGAAGAGAAACAAAGCAATGATGTAAAAGAGGTCATTCGAAGAATTAAATTTCCCATGGGTTTTGCTTCAAACATAAATAATATCTTAACGAAGAAAGGTGAATTTGGTGGGGTAAAAACACATGATTGGCATACCTTCATTAAGGTAATAATTTTGGTATACATATTTATATATATTAGTCTTATACATCTTTTAATTTATTTATTTATTGTCTACTTTGGTCGAAACAAATAACGATTCATTTTTTTGTTATAGTATGTTCTACCGCTATCTCTCCCAAACAACTTTGACAACAATGTCAAACAAGTTATATATGATCTTGGAAAATACATGAGGTAAGTAGTTGTGATTTATATGAAAAATGTTATTTCAAATTATTGTTGTACTTAATGACACGTGTTTTACTTGTAATGTAATATATTATATTATGTTATGTTGAAACATGTTATTTTCTTGTGTCATGATTTCATGTAGATGGTTGTCATTGAAAGAAATCCATGAAGATGATATAAAGTATTGGAAGATAGAAATTACTCGTTTAATGTGTGAAATGAAAAACTATATACCTCCAACATTTTTCATGCATAAGAACACTACCTCATACACCAAGTTGAGGAGATTGAAATTTGTGGACATGTTCACACAAGGTCAATGTGGATGGTGGAGAGGCACTTGAAATCATTGAAGGCATTGGTTAGACAAAGAGAACGTCTTGGGGGTTCTATGGTGGAGGGATATATGGTATATCAATCCATGATGTATATTAGTCAGTATCTTCCTCAATTAGCAGTGCCAACTATGCATGCAGTGGATCACATTTGGGATGTGAACTCCATCAAAAAAATTGAAGACTAGGAGCATATGTTGGGGAAAGGTAGAATTAAAAAAATGAGAGGTGATATATTAATAATTGTGGAGATTTATATTAATAATACATATAAAGTTTCTTTTTTTGTGTATAAGATCATACTCATTAATATATTAATATAATTTATTTCATAAATTATTAATATTTATAACCTGCATGGACATTATAACTAATATTTAATCTCGTGAATTATGATTTTTTAATTCAGTTGCTCAAGTGTGGGATGCACTGCATTTATACATTGCAAACAATCTTGGTTGGATGAATGTATGGATTGAAATATGTAAACAACATAATGGAGGTAGGTTATCATGGAAACGACTGTCTGAATTGGTTAGAGAAGCTCATCATAATGAAGATGTCAATGCTACACAAAGGGAAATTGATTTAGCATATGGTTTGAAAATAGATAGGTAAGAAAATTCACCCATTTTATTCAGTTATTTTATATTATATTAATGTGACTACATGTGTATTGTATTTTTCATATACTTTCCAAGTTATATAAATATATATGTTAATTAATTAATTCACAATGCATCTTTTACATATCTGGCATATTGCAATTGAAACACCACAAGGCTATGTGGTGAAATGGTCGTAAATTTCACATCAAACAATTGAATGAAACCAGGAAAACTTTTGATAGTGGGACAACTGCAGTATTCCAGGTCACTAATGTTTCCTCTAGGAGTGACAAACATCCCCGAGAATCTGAAAATAGACACTATGGGTATTTAAATGATATACTTGAGTGTGAATTTAATTCCTTCAAATTAGTTATGTTCAATGTCAAATGGTATAGGTTACGAATGAATGAACATGGTTAGGAAATAATTGTTATTCAAAATGCCTACAAATTTCCAATGATTAAAACAACAATGTTTGAAAGAGGACATGATCACTATGTTTTTCCAAGCCAATGTGAACAAGTCTTTTACTCAAATGTTCTAGGTGAGAGGAATTGGTCATTTGTTGTTAGATATGATCCAAGAGGAAGGCCAATTAAGTATACTCATTTACAGGAAGAAGATGATACTGAAGATCAAGAAGATGATTCGCTAGATCAGATAGATTCAAAAGATCATGCAAGGTCGACAGATGAAGAAGATGTAGAAGATCATGATCTAGGCATAGGAAACAATATTGCAATTCTTGATGATGATGTTGATGAAAATATGCTCGAAAATGACATTGATGACGATGATGATATCGTCAATCCTTTCAACACCATTTTTTAACCGGATGATGATACAGATGTCGAGTTTGATGAAAAATATCAAGATACAGAATAAGGATGATTACACAGATGTTGAGTTTGGATTAGGTACGTGACTATATAATATTTTAATTTTTATGAATTATTCTCTTAAAATAATTTACTTATAATCTCATGGGTTAATTACATGTTTTTAAGTTTTATGCGACGTTTTTATATCTTATGTTACATGTTGTTTAATTATTATGTGAAACCTGAAAATAGTTTCCAATATACTAAAGTACGTGGTAAACTAAAAATGTCATTTACAAACACATAATTGCATGTACCTTCATTAATTTGTGTTTTTGTAGTTACTATGCACGAATCTTAATAGAATGTTGCTTTCTATTATTTTCTATTTTATAGATTGGGTATTGGGGATCAATTGAGAGTGATGTGAGGAGGAGGGGAGGGGCCATATGAGCTTCCACCTTCATGTGGTTGGCGTTGTTTAGTAGATGATAAATTATTCTTAAAACCAAGAGAAGCTCTTTCATTTTTATACCATAATGATCGTAGATGTCATCAATATTGTTGTCATAGTTTTGCATCAACGAAGTTTCAATGAACCTGTTTATCATTTATATAGAATTTTCATTGAAACCCAATTTTTATTTCAAAGAAAACAAATTGGTTGATGCAAGTTTTAAGTTTGCATCAGTCTTTCTTCATTTTTCTTTCAGGTTCTACATTAATGTATATACAATGTATATGTTTCATAGTTGTGATGAAAATTCCCTCTTTTTCGTTGATTGCTTAGTAAAAACCATAAAAATACTCCCTTGCATTACTAGATGTGGGGATGTGTGTACTGTCAAAACAAATTTTACAAGGAACAAGGAATGGAAATTGTTCTAGGACTAGACATGGGCAACAATGACCTGTGAATGGGGCCAACATTGAATTTTTTTTAAATTGTTTCTGTATGCACTAAAATTTGACATGGATAGACTATTTGCATGCCTATAAATGAGTATACTTAATTGGCCTTCCTCTTGGATCATATCTAACAACAAATGACCAATTCCTCTCACCTAGAACATTTGAGTAAAAGACTTGTTCACATTGGCTTGAAAAAACATAGTGATCATGTCCTCTTTCAAACATTGTTGTTTTAATCATTGGAAATTCGTTGGCATGTTGAATAACAATTATTTGCATGAAGTAAATGACTATGAATTAAGTATACTCATGTAAACCATAAACCCTATTTTTCATATGTTCTAGTAGATATGTTAATGATTCCTAATTTCATATTTGTATTTGATTCAAAGTACAACTATCTTGCAAAGTATCAAATTTTAATTTCAATTTGATAAACCAAATATGAAATGAATCCTAATTAAAACCATCAAGTGTTGGAATTTGTCATTTAGGTGTAGTGTCATGTAGTAATGTTTTAAAACATAGAGAGAGTAGTCTCTATAGAAATAGATAAATATATTGATATTGGATTCTCTTCTAAGTTGATGTTGATCTTTTTAGCCTTCAAGAATAGATACTAGAGGAGAAAATCAAGGATAATTTAGTACCCATCAATTATGCAAAAAAAATTGTTGGCAAGAGAGACAAAGAAGGGAATTCGTCGACAAGAGACAAGGAAAGGATATCGTCGCTAGAGCAAAGAATGTAAATAATCTTGCGACGAATTAGCTATACTATCGATGAAAAAGTTCGGTGATAGCATAGATAATTCCTCGAAAGAATATTTACATGGGATAAACAAAGGAAATGGATGATGTGGTTCCAAGTATAACTAGTTGATCACAAGAATCTTCAAATGTAGACATGGGATACAATTTGTCACCTTTCTTCATTTTTCTTTCAGGTTCTACATTAATGTATATACAATGTATCTGTGTCATAGTTGTCATGAAAAATCCCCTCTTTTTCGTTGATTGCTTAATCAACACCATAAAAATATTCCCTTGCAATAATAAATGTGGGGACATGTGTACTATGGAACCGAATGGAAATTATATTCGGACTAGACACGGGCAACAGTGACCTATTAATGGGGCCAACATTGAAATTTTTTAAAATTGTTTTTATATGCACTGAAATTTGACATGGATAGACTATTCACATGCCTTAATGATAGGGACGGTTTCTGGACTCAAATTTGACTCACACACCCACTTTCTTCCATCATCAATTCATCATGTAAACCATAAACCCTAATTTTATTTCAAAGTACACAAACTGGTTGATGCAAGTTTTAAGTTTTCATCAATATTTCTTCATTTTTCTTCCAGGTTCTACATTAATGAAGTATATACAATGTATATGTGTCGTGGTTGTGATTAAAAATCCCTTTTTTCCATTGATTTCTTAATCAACACCATAAAAATTCTCCCTTGCGGTACTAGATGTGAGGAAATGTGTACTGTCGAACGAATTTTACAACGAACAAGGAACGAAAATTGTACTAGGACTAGACACGTGTAATAGTGACCTGTGAATGGGGCCAACGTTGAAATTTTTTCAAACTGTTTCTGTATGCACTGAAATTTGACATGGATATACTATTCACATGCCTTAACGATATGGGAGGGTTTCTACACTCAAATTTTACTCACACACCCACTTTCTTCCATCATCAATTCATCATGTAAACAAAACATCATAATTTTCTTTCAAAGTACAAAAATTGGTTGGAAAAAGTTTTAAGTTTTCATCAGTCTTTCTTCATTTTTCTTTCAGGTTCTACATTAATGTATATACAATGTATCTGTGTCATAGTTTTGATGAAAAATCCCTCTTTTTCGTTTATTTCTTAATCAACACCATAGAAATACTCCCTTGCAGTACTAGATGTAGGGACGTGTGTAATGTTGAACGAATTTTACAAGGAACAAGCAACACAAATTGTACTAGGACTAGACATGGGAAATAGTGACCTGTGAATGGGGCCAACATTGAAATTTTTTCAAACTATTTATGTATGCACTAAAATTTGACATGGATAGACTATTCACATGCCTTAACGATATGGGAGGGTTTCTGGACTCAAATTTGACTCACACACCCACTTTATTCCATCATCAATTCATCATGTAAACCATAAACCCTAATTTTCTTTCAAAGTACACAAATTGTTTGATGCAATTTTTAATTTTTCATTAGTCTTTCTTCATTTTTCTTTCAGGTTCTACATTAATGTAGTATATACAATGTATATGTGTCGTAGTTGTGATAAAAAATACCTCTTTTTCGTTGATTTCTTAATCAAAACCATAAAAATACTCCCTTGCAGTACTAGATGTGGGGACATGTGTATTGTCGAACTAATTTTACAAGGAACATAAATTGTACTAGGACTAGACATGGCCAACAATGGCCTGTGAATGGGGCCAACGTTGAAATTTTTTCAAACTATTTATGTATGCACTAAAATTTGACATGGATAGACTATTCGTATGCCTTAACAATATGGGAGAGTTTCTGGACTCAAATTTGACTCACACACCCACTTTCTTCCATCATCAATTCATCATGTAAACCATAAACCCTAATTTTCTTTCAAAGTACACTAATTGGTTAACACAAGTTTTAAGTTTTCAACAATATTTATTCATTTTTATTTTAGGTTCTACATTAATATTGTATATACAATGTATTTGTGTCATAGATGTGATGAAAAATCCCTCTTTTTCATTGATTGCTTAATCAACACCATAAAAATAATAGACACATGCAACATTGACATGTGAATGGGGCCAACGTTGAAAGTTTTTCAAATTGTTTCTATATGCATTGAAATTTGACATGGATATACTATTTACATGCCTTAACAATAAGGGAGGGTTTATGGACTCAAACTTGACTCACACATAGGGATGATTTTAGGGGCTAAATTTCGCTCATGGGCTAATTTTCCATGGTTTTTGCCAAAAAAAGATTCTCTATTCTAAAAATGATTCGCCCAAATTCTATAGGATAAAATTATTTTACCTTAAAAATCGCCAAAAAATTATACAAACTATATAAAATCCTTAGAAATTTGAATATTTTTATAAAAATATTGCCAAACATTTATAGTTGGCATATGAAGGATCAGTAAGATTCACCAAGGTTTCTACATTTTAAAATAAATTTTCATCCTTAAAATCATCCCTGCTCACACACCCACTTTCTTCCATCGTCATATGATCATCATGTAAACCATAAACCCTATTTTTCATATGTTCTAGTAGATATGTTAATGATTCCTAATTTCATATTTGTATTTGACTCAAGGTACAACTGTTGATATTGAGAGGGGGGTGAATCAATATCAAGTACAATTTAAAATCTTTTTCAACTTATACTTAAACCATTCAATTATATCCAATGAGCAATGAACAATAGTATAAGAGTTACACCAATACACCACAATACACCATGCACAATATATGAGAAATAATCAATAGTTAGTGTTCAAGGGAAGTAATGACTTCCAAAGGTAGCTACAGCTTCCAAATGTAAAGGGAGGGATAAATCTCTAAGAGGAAGATACAATCCTCCAATATCAAGAGAGAGTTGAACTCTCCATCCAAGAATATATGAGAGATAATACAACTTCACATTAAATCATCACCATCAACCAACCATCACATAGAACCTGATAATGCTTCATGAGACTTCTTCAATTTCTGAAATTCTTCATTTCTTGGAATAATCTGATCCTATAGATAATATTACTCAATTTATTCTCTAAAACTTCTCCAAGTTTCACTCCTTTAATCCTCCCCAAAAAGAAGTTATAGAGAGAATGGTAGACCTTGTTCAATTCTGGTTTATTCAGGAGACCAAATTTGTACAAAATTCCCCACGCTCAATATTTAACATCCGATTCGAAAACTCTCACACAAGAAACTAAAGTCCGTACTCTTTTAAATTCAATTTTTTCCACTTCATTTGTATTCTCTATGGAGAAGTTATGACTATTTTACCCGGAACACATGTTTATTGACTAGCTTCAGGGCTGGTCAAAAACCCTATCTTCCACAGAGTGTATCTCCATAATTATAGCGAATCAAGATCTGAAACTTTTACCAAATGTACCTTGATATGTATTTTCAATACCATAGCAATTTCACCATCTGAATCATTCTAGAAAAAAAGTTATAGAGAAAATGGTAATATGACCTGAAAATAACATACCTTAGAACACATCACCAAAAGACTTCATCCTCCCTTGAAATCCGGCCTTCTTTATTTCTGATTTCCTCTGAAATTCGACTTGTGTATCAAATGAATGTATAATGATATTTATTTATACCATTTATGTCACTTCCTTTTAACATTAGGGCCGACCTGACACTTTCTTATTTTGTAATTCTTTTCTTTAATTATCTTTGGGGCCTACATGTACTTCCTTCTTCAATTCACTTTGACATCTTCAAAAATTCATTTCTCCTCAACCATGATGATCCACATGACGTGCCACATACCACCGGAAACAACATGATGTATACAATCCATCCATGGGTCTTGTATCTACATGTGCATTTTCATTCATGTCCAAATACCTTCATCAATCTTGTGGTCCAAAGCCCATGACTAGGGTTGAAATCAATGACAACAACCAATCTTCCAACAATCTTCCCCTTTGTCATTGATGGAAAAACCCATTCTCCCCCTATCATCATGATCCCAATTTATCTCCCCCTTTGACATCAATGGAAAAGGGTAGGGATTCTCACCCGGAGTTTAATGGCAAAAGGTAACCTTATTCTTTGGGGTTGCTCCCCCTGAACATGTGGCACTCAATAATACTTCATCTTTATTTTTGGTCTTTGGGACTTTTTCTTCCTTCGAATCATTTTGTGTGGCTTATGTCTTCTCTCTCTTGTTCATGTCTAGGATGTATATGTTGTTCGGTATTCTTGTTGTAGTTGCAACCAATATTCCTAAGTTATTTTCTCTAATTTTACATTTTTGGGAGTCAAACGTAAGAGTGTATCCTTGATCACACATTTTACTAACACTGAGTAGATTATGCTTCAAGTCTTCAAGCAATAGGACATTATTTTCTTTTACATTTTTTCTTCCAAGTTCTACTACACCTTCTCCAAGTATTTTGGTAGATGAGTCATCTCCAAATGCAACATTGCCACCCTTTCTCTTCAAGCTGATGAGTTTGTCTTGATTCCCGATCATGTGTGAAGAACATCCACTGTTTATGTACCATTCATCTTCTTCTTTACATTCTTCAGTGGTTAATGCTATTCGACAATCTTCATTTTTTGGAATATCTTTTCTTCTCCATACCATGGTTGGCATAGAGACATCTTCATTCATATATATGCAATCTCATGCTTTGTGTCCAAGATAATTACATTTGTAGCATACAATATTTTGTTCCATCAATGGGGAAAATGAATTATAACTTTTGTTGACAAATCCACGATTATTTCCATATCTTATATTTACACCATTCATGTTTCTTGCGTATTTGTTCCTTTCATTGATTCTACAATTAATTGCCTTATGTCCAAAATTTTTGCAAGTATAACAATGACCAAGAAAGAAATTTTGATACCTTGGAGTAAGTGGCCTTCTTTGTGATGTAGTCCATATGGGTTCATGATCTACTCTTCTGTAGTTTACTTCATACTAATTGAAGATTCATTGATTCCTGAAGGTAGGAGGTCTTCTTGGATATTCATCTATTTTGTAATCATTCCTTCTTTTTGGTATCTTGGTCCCCTTCTCATCAATTGTTTGTGTATTTCTCTCTTCAACCTTCTTGTTGGTATTTGCATCTTATTTGTATTAAGTTTCACCCATCCATCCAAGATGTGTTAAGTCTTTTGGCACTTGAGATTTTCTTAAGCTCTTCCTCAATGAGACAACTTCTTGTTAAAGCTTCTCACAATCTTCTTCTTTCTTCATCATTTGGACCTTCTTTACTTCTCCTATTCTTCTTGATTCTTCGAGTAGAGTTTTCAAGGAAATGGTTTCTTCTCTTAGTTTCTCAAATTATTCTAATTGTTTCTTCAAGCTTACAACTTTATTTTCATAACTACCGAATTCACTTCTTAGTTTTCTACACGTGTCTTTGAGCTTGTTATTTTCAATCTCAACATGCTTCAATTTTTTAAGATTCTCATCTTCTTGTTGAATCATTCCTGCTTCATTATTTTCTTCTTCTTCATTGAAATTTTCTTCTTTAGTGTCATCTCTTTCAATCCTTGGATGGGGAAATTCAAATTCAACATGTCCTACTCCTTCACAATTAAAGCAAAAGTAATGACCTCTATTTTCTTCTTTGAAATATGAAATGTTGTAATTTGCTTCAACTTCTTCTTCTTCTGCTTCTAACCTTGCATAAAGGTCTTGTAGCTTGTCCCAAAGATCTTTTGTTGATGCACATGATCCCACCTTGTATTTTACTGAATCTGTCAATCCATCCAGGATGGTATCTATTGCCAATTTGTTGTTCCTTTTTGCTTCCTTCTGAGCTGCAGTCTTTGGTTTCTTCAAAGCATTGTATCCTGAAGCAACTGAGAACCAAACATATGCCCCAAGAAATTTCAATTAAGTTTCCATTATATTGCTCTAGTATTCAAAATTCTTTCCATCAAATGGTGGAATCCCATTTGGAATGTTGTCTTTTATTTTTGCATAGGATCTTCCTTCCAGTGGTTAAACTGTACTGAAGGTAACCTGCTCTGATACCAATTTTTGATACTAAGAGGGGCGTGAATCAGTATCAATTACAATTTAAAACCTTTTTCAACTTATACTTAAACCATTCAATTATATCCAATGAGAAATGAACAATAGTATAAGAGTTACACCAATACACCACAATACACCATGCACAATATATGATAAATAATCAATAATTATTGTTCAAGGGAAGTAATGACTTCCAAAGGTAGCTACAACTTCCAAATATAAAGGGAGGGATACACCTCCAAGAGGATGATACAATCCTCCAATATCAAGATAGAGTTGAACTCTCCATCCTTGCCCCTTCCTTCCATCCAAGAATATATGAGAGATAATAAAACTTCTCATTAAATCATCACCATCAACCAACCATCACATAGAACCTGATAATGCTTTATGAGACTTCTTCAATTTTTGCAATTCTTCAATTCTTGGAATACTCTGATCTTGTAGATAATATTACTCAATTTATTCTCTGAAACTTCTCCAGTTTTCACTCCTTGAATCCTCCCCCAAAAGAAGTTATAGAGAGAATGGTAGACCTTGTTCAATCATGGTTTATTCAGGAGACCGAAATTGTATAGAATTCCCCGCACTCAATATTTAACATCCGATTCTGAAACTAGTACACACGAAACTACATTCCTTACTCTTTCCAATTCAATTTGTCCCACTTTATTTGGATTCTCTATTAAGACATTATGATTTTTTTACCTGGAACACATGTTTATTGACTAGCTTCAGGATTGGTCAAAAACCCTATCTTCCACAGAGTGTATCTCCATAATTATAGAGAATCAAGAGCAGAAACTTTTACCACGGGTAACTTGATACATCTTCTCAATACCATAGAAATTTCAACATCTAAATCATTCTAGAAAAAAATTTATAGTGAAAATGGTAAGATGACCTGAAAATAACATACCTTAGAACACATCACCAAAAGACTTCATCCTCCCTTGAAATCCGGCCTTCTTTACTTTCGATTTCCTCTGAAATTCGACTTGTGTATCAAATGAATGTATAATGATATTTATTTATACCATTTATGTCACTTCCTTTTAACATTAGAGCCGACCTAACACTTTCTTATTTTCTAATTATTTTCTTTAATTATCTTCAGGGCCTACATGTACTTCTTCAATTCACTTTGACATCTTCAAAAATTCATTTCTCCTCAACCATGAGGATCCACATGACGTGCCACACACCACCGAAAAAAACATGATGTATACTATCCATCCATGGGTCTTGTATATACATGTTCATTTTCCTTCATGTCCAAATACCTTCATAAATCTTGTGGTACAAAACCCATGACTAGGGTTGACATCAATGACAACAACCAATCTTCCAACAACAACTAGCTTGGAAAGTATCAAATTTTAATTTCAAGTTGATAAAACAAATATGAAATGAATCCAAGCATCATTTGATATTGTCGCAATATAGACAAATGTAAATAATCTTGTGACGAATTAGCTATACTATTGACGGAAAAAGTTCGTCGATAGTATAGTTATTTCATCGCAAAAATGTGTCTTTGAATGGTGTTACATGGTTTGCAAGGAGTGTACGGATTATATGGTGCAATGTAGTGTAGTCTATAAGAACAATCTCTATGCCAAACCTCAAAATGGATAGTACCATATCTTGTTCATAAGAAAAATATTCTTTGTATGTTTCCTTTGTGGTGGCTCAAGCCCTCACACATGATGCATGAAAATGGAATGTAACAATTTGACTATTTAATGATAGTGTTATATCACCCATGGTTAATTAAAGAACATAAGGTTCTTAGGTCCTATTTGAATCTTCTTAGAATTGAGATTCATTACACAGTCCTTGAAAAAAAACAAAAGACTTATGTAGCGGATATTTGGTCTTTGTGTGGGACATTTTATGCCATTAGTATGTTTTGTAGAAAAATAATGGATCTTGGAGACTACACCATGGTCAAGGGACAAACAAAATTAGTACCTTAGGACCAAAAAAAATATTTTGCAGTACTATATGTGAGGACGTGTGTATTGTCGAGCAAATTTCACATGGAACAAGAAATGGAAATTGTTCTAGGACTAGACACATGCAACAGTGACCTGTCAATGGGACCAATGTTGAAATGTTTTCAAACTATTTATGTATTCACTAAAATTGAACATGGATAGACTGTTCTCATGCCTTAACGATATGGGAGGATTTATGGACTCAAATTTGACTCACACACCCACTTTCTTCCATCATCAATTCATCATGTAAACCATAAACCCTAATTTTCTTTCAAAGTACACAAATTGGTTGACGCGAGTTTTAAGTTTTCATTAGTCTTTCTTCATTTTTCTTTCAGGTTCTACATTAACATTGTGTATACAATGTATTTGTGTCATAGTTGTGATGAAAAATCCCTCTTTTTGTTGATTTCTTAATCAACACCATGAAAATACTCTTTTGCAGTACCATATGCAGGGGCCTATGTACTGTTGAACGAAATTTACAAGGAACAAGGAACAGGAATTGTACTAGGACTAGACACGGGCAACAATGACCTATGAATGGGGCCAACATTGAAATTTTTTCAAATTGTTTTTGTATGCACTAAAATTTGACATGGATAGACTATTTGCATGCCTTAACAATATGGGAGGGTTTTTGGACTCAAATTTGGTTCACATACCCACTTTCTTCCATCATCAATTCATCATGTAAACCATAAACCCTAATTTTCTTTCAAAGTACACAAATTGGTTGACGCAAGTTTTAAGTTTTCATTAGTCTTTCTTCATTTTTCTTTCAAGTTCTACATTAATGTATATACAACGTATCTGTGTCATAGTTGTGATGAAACATCCATATTTTTCATTGATTGATTAATCAACACCATAAAAATACTCCCTTGTTGTACTAGATGCAGGGACATGTGTACTGTCCAACTAACTTTACAAGGAACAAGGAATGAAAATTGTACTAGGACTAGACACGAAAACCAGTGACTTGTGAATTGGGCCATCGTTGAAATTTTTTCAAACTGTTTCTGTATACACAAAAATTTGACATGGATAGACTATTTGCATGCCTTAACGATATGGGAGGGTTTATGGACTCAAATTTGACTCACACACCCACTTTCTTCCATCCTCATTTCATCATGTAAACCATAAACCCTAATTTTATTTCAAAGTACACAAATTGGTTGACACAAGTTTTAAGTTTTCATGAGTCTTTCTTCATTTTTATTGTAGGTTCTACATTAATGTATAAGAATTGTATCTGTGTCATAGTTGTGATGAAAAATCCCTCTTTTTCATTGATTGCTTATTCAACACCATAAAAATACTCCCTTGTAGTACTATATTCGGGGACGTGTGTACTGTCGAACAAGTTTTACAAGGAGAAAGGAACGGAAATTGTACTAGGACTACACATGGGCAACAGTGACCTGTGAATGGGGACAATGTTGAAATTTTTTCAAACTGTTTCTGTATGCACTGAAATTTGACATGGATAGACTATTCACATGCCTTAACGATATGGGAGGGTTTCTAGACTCAAATTTGACTCACACACCCACTTTATTCCATCATCTATTCATCATGTAAACCATAAATCCTAATTCTCTTTCAAAGTACACAAATTGGTTGACGCAAGTTTTAATTTTTCATCAGTATTTCTTCATTTTTCTTTCAGGTTCTACATTAATGCAGTATATACAATGTATCTGTGTCGTAGTTGTGATGAAAAATCCCTCTTTTTAGTTGATTTCTTAATCAACACCATAAAAATAATCCCTTGCATTACTATATGCGGGGACGTGTGTACTGTCGAACTAATTTTACAAGTAACAAGGAACATAAATTGTACTAGGACTAGACATAGGCAACAGTTACCTATGAATGGGGCCAATGTTGAAATTTTTTAAAATTGTTTCTGTATGCACTGAAATTGACATTGATAGACTATTTGCATGCCTTAACAATATGGGAGGGTTTTTGGTCTCAAATTTAACTCACATATCCACTTTGTTCCATAATCAATTCATAATGTAAACCATAAACCCTAATTTTCTTTCAAAGTACACAAATTGATTGATGCAAGTTTTAATTTTTCATCAGTCTTTCTTCATTTTTCTTTCAGGTTCTACATTAATATTGTATATACAATGTATCTATGTCATATTTGTGATGAAAAATCCCTTTTTTTCATTGATTTCTCAATCAACACCATAAAAATACTAGACACTGGAAACAATGACATGTGAATGGGGCCAACGTTGAAATTTTTTCAAACTTTTTCTGTATGCATTGAAATTTGACATGGATAGACTATTTGCATTCCTTAACGATATGGGAGGGTTTATGGACTCAAATTTAACTCACACACCCAATTTATTCCATCATCATATCATTATGTAAACCATAAACCCTATTTTTCATATGTTTTAGTAGATATGTTAATGATTCCTAATTTCATATTTGCATTTGAGTCAAGGTACATCTAGCTTGCAAAGTATCAAATTTTAATTTCAAGTTGATAAACCAAATATGAAATGAATCCAAGCATCATTTGATATCGTCGCAAGAGAGACGAATGTAAATAATCTTGTGACGAATTAGCTATACTATCGATGAAAAATGTTCGTCGATATATAATATAGCTAATTCATCACAAGAATGTGTCTTTGAATGGTGTTACATGGTTTTCAAGGAGTGTAGGGATTATATGGTGCAATTTTGTGTATTCTATAAGACAAATCTCTATTCCAAACCTCAAAATGGATAGTACCATATCTTGGTCATAAGAAAAATCTTATTTCTATGTTTCCTTTGTGGTGTCTCGAGCCCTCACACATGATGCATGACAATGAAATGTAACAATTTTACTATTGAATGATAGTGTTATGTCACCCATGGTTAATGAAAGAACATATGTTTCTTAGGTCCTATTTGAATCTTCTTAGAATTGAGATTCGTTACATAGTCCTTGGAAAATACAAAAGACTTATGTAGCGGATATTTTGTCTTTGTGTGGGACATTTTATGCCATTAGTATGTTTTGTACAAAAATAATGGATCTTGGGGACTACACCATGGTCAAGGGACAAAACAAATTAGTACCTTAGGACCAAAACAAATCTTTTGAAGTTTAAGGGCCATGAAATAGGCCTCAAACAAACATGTAGAACCTTTGTAAGGTACATTTTTCCTTTAAGTGGGATATGGATGCCATAATAATTTTTTCCCACCACATATGGGAGTCAAGACTTATAACATCATTGAGGGAGGAAAACAAGGGCTTTAGGCTGTAAACAAACATTTATTTTACTTAATGGCCATGAAGAAGGGCTCTAATTCAGAATGTGGGAACCATTAATATATTGTTTATATCAAAATAAGAATGGATCTCCTAACCTATACCATGGCCAAGAGAGGAAAACAAAGGCCTTAGGCCCTACACAAATTTCTCAGGATTAATGGCCATGAAAAAGGCCTTAAAACACCACACTAATCCTCTCTTTGGAATTTTTGGCCATTAGGTGGGATATGGACACCACTCAAAAAATTTATGCACCATGTAAGGAACATGGGATCTTGTCCATGGTCAGAGAGTAAGATAGGTCCTATTTGAAGGTTGTAAGTATTAGTATTCATGCTGTAGTCTTCAAATAACCGCACAAGACTTGTGTAGGGGATATTTATCCTATGTGGGGAATATTTGGCACCATTAATATGTCTTATACAGTAAGAATGGGTCTTTGGGCCTTATTCCATAAATGAAGTTTTCTTGTGATAAATGTCCATGGAAAATGTCTTTGACTAGGAATATGGACACAATTAGTATGTTTTGAACAATAAGAATGGGTCTTAGAATTACCTCCACCATGGCCAGGGGAGGAAAAATATATATTTAGGTCCTAGAGAAATTTTCTTAGGGTATTTACCATGGCCAGGGAATGAACATAAGGTGATTATTACTTGTTTAAATATTCTCAAGAGATAACTTCATGATGTAGTCATCAAAAAACTAGACAAGACCTATGCAGAGGATATTTCACCTTTGTGCGGTATCTTTAGCATCATTGATGTGTTTTTTTAAAGAGTAAGAATGGATCTTAGGGACTATACCATGTTGAAGGGAGGAAAACAAGGAACTTGGGTCCAAAATAAATCTTTTTGAGTTTAAGGGCCATGCACTAGGCCTTGAACAACCATGTATATCCTTTCTAAATGATCTTTAGCCTCTAAGTGGGATATGGGTGCCATTAAGATTTTTTTCACACCACATATGGGATTAAAGGCATATGTCATCATTGAGGGATGAAAACAAGTGCCTTAGGCTCTAAATGAAGCTTTCATGTGTTTAATGGCCATGAACATGGCCTCCAAATAGGAATATGGGCACCATTAGTATGTTTTTAACAATAAGAATGGGTCATAAGAACTCTACCATGACTAGAGAGGGAAAAAAGGGCCTTAGGTCCTAAACATATTTTCTTTGGCTCATTGGCCATTAACAAGGCCTCAAACCACCACATCTATCCTATTTAATAGACTATGGTGCTTGGGTGGGATATGGGTGTAATTCACAATTTTTTCACACCATGTATGGAACTTGGGTCTTGTCCATGATCAGAGAAAGAACATTAGGTTTTTAGGTCCTATTTAAATCTTATTAGGATTAAGATTCATGATGAAGTCGTCAAAAAACAACACAAGACCTATGTAGAAATATTTAGCCTCTATGTGGGATCTTTGGTTCCATTAATATTTTTTTCATAATAAGAACGGTTCTCAAGGCTTGTACATTCATGTCTAGGGGAAGAAAACAATAACATTAAGCTCACAATGAAATTTCTCAAATTCAAGGGCCATGAACTAGGACTCAAATAACCATGTGGATCTTATTTAAGAGATATTTTACCTTGTAGTGGGATATGGGTGTCATTAGGAATTTTTTTGCACCATATATGTAATTCAAGGTTTATATCATCACCAAGGGAGGTTTTCCCCTTGAAGTGGCTTCATTTTCATCAACTCTTTATCATTATCAAGGAATGGATCTGCTTCTTTCTATTCTTATGTTATTTGTGGACTTTGGTTCATAACAACAAGGGTGTCCACTATCCCCTCTTTTATTATTATTAGTATCCAAAGGACTAAGAAGGATCTTTAAATCATACAACAAAATGGTTTGTTTTCATGCTTGACTCCTAGATTAATTAGTGTGTGTTGGTGTTTCTCCTTAGTTGTCCTTAGGATTGATTTTGTGTCCAATGGCATCATTTCTAGGTTAATTCCTCATTTGATCAATAAAAAATATGGATACCATTAAAATAAAAGGGAATAAAGAGGTAACAAAGAGCTCATACCTAACTTACATCTTATAATTCTCCAACATTGTTCTTTACACTTAGTGCAACAAACACCAAATGGAATGGTTTACATAAGGTCAATGGAGAATGTGATTGGAGAATTCAAAATATTATCATAAACCCACATCTCACATATTTGTACATCCACCATAGATTCACAATATTTCATGAAGAGTTCTGAGAGAAATGCATCCATGCAAAATTGTCCACATTAGAATTGTCCATGTCCTTGATGGAAATATATAAAATTCCCTTGAAGATATTTTAGTCCTTGTACTGCTTAAAAAGGATGATCCCATTCTGGAAGTGTTCAAAGACTAATTTTATCCCCCCCTCTATTTGGTAATTGCTACTTCTTATACTAGCCTTCCCCTACAATAGGGAGTGTTGTGTTTCTCAAAAATAAGTGAGGTTCCTCTTATTTCTCCCAACATTCTCCCAACCTCTTGGACATGAATACATGTAGCCTCAAAAACAACGTTTAGGGAAACTAGAATCCAATCATAAACATGTTCAACATTCCACCCTCTTGAATCCATGGTATATGACCACATACTCATCCAAGTATAGGAGGAAAATATGGGAATATACAACCATTCGGTTTTCCTCCAAGATGTTGAGATAGAGTTCTCACAAGGCCTTGATATATTATGAGGCACTCACATTCAACTCACTAAACCTCCCTCTTATCTTGAAACTCACCTCTCTTCCAAGCAAGAGGGAAGCACCTCCTCTTAGATAAATAGTTGTTTCCCTTAATCTGACACTGTTCTGACCTCTTCAACATATCCCCCTTTTGATGGAACATATTTATTTCTTTCTTTCTTTCAAGTGGTTTCTCCACTCACTATACATGGCCCAATTGAACCTTGGGTCTCCCCATCAACCATGCCATTATCCCTTAGATCCATGAGTCTTGGTACATCTATATTGATTGTTCCTCAAACTTTACCATGAACTTTTATCCTTGATATATTCTAAACAGGCAAAGTAAATGTTTAGCAACAACAATGGCCCCTTACAATCAAAACTTTCCAAACCTTAGCCAAGGAATGTTAATTTCCTACTCCAAACCTTATCCAAGGTATGTAGTTGTATTGTAAATACACTACATAAAATCTTCACCACCCAAATATAGTTGTATTGTAAATACATCCTCCCACTTTCCCCTTATAATATGCAACCATTCACTAAGATTAATCCATTTTTTTATCTTCACAAAAATGTGGTTTTTCCATTAATTATTAAGCAACAAATACTTTAATATAGGTTCAAATAACAATTGGCGTAGCTTACTCTCCAATGCACATATGAAGTTGAAATTGTAGGTGGTGATTCCTCTTTCAATATTCTTCAAAACCCATTTTGAAACACGTGAATATGAGGTATTGTTAAAATTTCCTCAAGCCAAAGCTTCTCCAATATTAATTTGTATCCTAGAATGCATCTCTTTCTTTGTCTCTAGGATTAGTAGGTGCATGGATTCTGACAATATAGAGTTACTGACCATTTGTTGGGATGTGGGTAATAACTTAATGTCTTGAATTGTCTGCCATAAACCTTATTTGGTTGACATTTCCAATGTCTTTCCACATTACAAGCACTCCACTATTTCCTTATGATAGGATATAATAAAAGAGGATCCCTTTAAAATCATATTTACAACCCCAATCTACATTACTAAGTTGACTAAGAACTAGATGGCATTCAACTAACACAACTATTTGAGACTTCCAAGCCCTTATTAGCGTATTCAACTCAATTGATTAGACAAGAATAAGGAAATTACCTGTAGAGAGGAGTTGTGTGCCCCCACCATCTTTTGGGATTTAGAATCATATTAGACCACATTCCCACCTTCAAAAGAAGGGGGGGAATCCATGTAGTCATTAAGTGTTTCTATATGTCCTTCTTGCAAACTTGGACCTACATGTTGATTGCAGTATTTCTTTACAAAAACTAATTTTTTCCTCTTGTAGGCCTCAAATTGGAGTAGTTCTCCTGAAGATATTGTTAGCGTTCTCCCTCCTTGTATCATTATCACTACAAAATCTATCGCACCTTGAATGCTTCCATAAGACACTATAGCACTGAACATAATGCTTCAATTGTTACCACACCACTCATTAGTGGGTGTCTCTCCCACACCCATCTTCTCAACTAAGTTATGCATTTCAAGTGTTGCAACCCAAAACACTTCCACTAAGGTGTTCCTTGTTGTGGTGTTCTTTGTAGTGACTCACTTGCTACCTACAAACTTATCATTTCGTGGACCTATCCAACCTATAAATTCACACTCTTCCATATTTGACTATGATGTATTCTCCATTAAGCTTTATCATCCCTTTTCTCCACCAAGACAATGACACTTTTTTCATCGCAACTTAAGACAAATTTTTATGCACCATATGAACAACTTGTTTCACTCTAGTGAGCACCTCACCCATATTTCAATTCAGCTTGTAATGTGTGTGGCTACACCATGTCAAGTTTCTATGATTTTGTTTAGTGATAAAAGGATGGAAAATGGTCACCAATGCCATTAGAAACACTAACATTGGAATCCATTCCTTCCTTAAATTCTACATCATTTTTTCTAGAACTGCTTAATTCAAATGAACCATACAACGAAATCTTAGACCATATTGATTCTCTAAATAGACATACACTACTTTTGATATTGTAGACATAGTGTTATTTATTGTAGATTCAAACCTAGTAAACAACTTTTTGTGTGGGCCTTCATCCACCAAAGGTTACCAAAAATCTACACTCAAGATCTTCTTTGATGTCTTAAAACCTCCAACTTCCTGTTTGTAAGGTTTCACTATTGCATGTTTGGTTGTTGTAATCATAGTCATGGTAGTCTCCTAGTGATTTCACTCTATTTCCCCCTCAACATCGGAATTACGTGAAGTTTTTTGTCATCAAATCTTAACAAATTGTTAAGGTGAGGAATTGGTGCCACCTACCACATCCTCATAAACTCTTGCAAAAAAACAAATTCAAAGTCATCCATGGGTACCACTTTGAAACCGGTAGTTCCACTCTAGTGCCCAAGCTATAAGTTGACTCATTTATCCAAGCCAACCACCCTACCTATGTTAGAGTTTACTACCTTGAAAAAATATTGCACCAATTTCAACTGCACATTGAGTTTAACAAGCACAACTTCCTACATAAAAATGTGGGTTTCACTATTGTTAACCATCGCCATAACTAACTTATTCTTCAACTTGGATTGAACAACACTAATATTTGTATGGTTCTACTCTTGGCTTGAACAAAACTAATATTTGTATAGTTCTACTCTTGTCTTGAACAAAACTAATATTTGTATAGTTCTACTCTTGGCTTTCCTTAGACTTATTTCCAACTAAAGCACCCAATATTTGCAACACACCAACTAATGGTTGGATTTCTTACTCCATAGCATTGACCCTCATCTTCAATGGACATTTCTTATAATAATTCTAATTTTCACAAATCCAACAAACAACAACCTTACTACTATTTTTTTCTTAGATCCATATGATAAACTTATCATGTACTTAGTGTTATCACATTAATATGTCCTTAATATGTCCAAAATCAAGAGGGATATCACATTACATTAGGTGGTTGACCACTATTCCGTAGTGTGAAATCTAACCATAGTGCATATTGCTTGCATGGATAAGTTAGTCGAATTAAGGTGCACCCACCTAGAGATTCATACCCTTCACTAAGTTGGGAATCCACTACATGCATGAGTTCCCCTACTAATATAGGTAATTTCACCCTAGTATAATTGTGCATCCAAAGCTAAAGATATAAAAAAATTATTTAGAACTTTGAATATAGAAAGAAAATTTCAAAAATTGGAACTAGGATGAGGATGGACTACTCACTAACAACACATGCACATGCAACTGAAGGTAAAACCAAATAGGTACCTGTCAGATATTTATTCGTCGAGTGAGGAAATCTTAGGAAAAATAGAGGTAAATGCGATTGCATCTAGTCGATATGATAAGCAAACAATGATGAGAGGTGAAAAAGTCAGAAGAAAATTTTGTAGACGCATGGATTTTTTTCTTGCCGGAGGAAGATCATGCTCTTATGATGATGAGATCATAGGAGACATAGAAGTTCCACTCAGGTATAATAATATGGTGAAACAATGGGTACCTAAGGAACTACCTCCTATAGATGTTGACTTCATTGTCAACAATAGGACATATCACATTGCACCAGCCTCCTTGCATGATCCGGGGCTATTTTCCATGGACGAAATAATTGTAAAATATAATACAGTAACTGAATTGATGGACTATGTTGGACTGTGTTACAATTATAATGATTAGATGCAGTTGGTCCAGTACATGCAAAGTATGCGGAGATATGCACTCATCGCAAATTATATACAACTAATAAACAAGGATAAAAATAAGGGAGCGAATATCTATATTGATGGAAGGCCTAAAGCTTCCAAAAATATCGCAGGTTTTATAAATAGCACAAGACTCAGAACAACAAACAAGCAACCAAATTGCATATATGAGGGATGCGAAGAGAATCAGGTAGTCTTGTGCGCAATAAAAAAGGATAGCTCCCGGGGAAGAGTTATTAGTGGATTACCATTTGAATCGAATAGAAACATCGACTAATAGTGTGTGGGTACTTATGCAACACCTCTTTAAGAAACCTCTACTCATTGCATTATATTTTTCTTTTTTATCTTTAACATTGTTTTAAATATTTCACGGTCCCAATTTTATAATAATGTGGGAGATTGATCGTTGAGGTTGATTTTATTTGGGTGGGAATCATTTTTTTTTTTATTGTTAACAATTTTCTAAATATTTGGGGGTTCTAATTATATTATAATGTGGCAGGATGATCGTGGAAAAGGGAAAGCCGCAGAACATGTAAATGATTATCAATTTCCACTTTCATTTTACATGAATTTTATTATTTTCTTATATAATTTTACTGAAATAACAATGTTTTTGTTAAAATTATATGTAGTCGGTAGGCCATGTTGATCACGATTCTGTCGATGAGGATGGGTTGTATTCATCCCCTGATCTGATGGTATTAATAAAAAAAATATCATTAAAGTGAACAAGAAACTTGCTAGCTTATTAGATTGTCCTGATCAAACTCCCGACGTCCTAGAAAAGATCAATCTCCTTATGTCACAACTTAAAACATATAAGGTAATAACCATAATTTAAAGTGTTTTTTTCTAATGTACTCATATGTTCAATTATGCAACTTTGTTCTTTAACTTTTACATTGTCTCACGAAAAAACATTTTCTTTTTTATAAAGAGATTTTTGGAGCCTACTCAATTTGGTGTTGGCAGTAGTGGTGCTGCAGAGACGCTACAGAGTCCTGATGTGGGAGGTCATACATCTTCTAGAGTACTATTTACTTCTCCATCTTCCACACCTAATTTAGATAGGAGCCATGACACACATCGTCAGACATCCACACATCGGTCAGAGTCTAGAGATAGTGACAGATATGAGGCTGGTAATGTGGTTGACATGGTTGCATTTCCTGGAGCTAGATGTGTGACAAGCACGAGGACCCTTCTGTGCACATTTTTGGTCGATAATAATGGACTTCCATTAAAACAAATAAGACTCCCAGGTAGTTTTAATTCATATTTTAATCACTTCATGTTTTCCATCTCATACACAAATCATCTAGATTATTAATTTTAAATTAATGATCATATCTTTTTATGTGTAGGAAACGACCATTTTTATAGGCTCCTAGAGAGCAAGTCCTTTTTTATTTTTGGGGAAACCTTACGCATGAGGTGGAATTTATAGAATTCCAACCTCAAAAAGGAACTTATGGATTATCTTGAAGGCCTCTTTGGAGTAGACATGTTCAATAAAAAAGAGGTCACCTCTGCATCAGGAGAATATTTAAAATATACACGGGATGTTTATAGACTAATATTGGTAGGAAATCCTAGGTATGAGCGTCCTCCCTCAATTATAGAGAGGGAGTGGAAGGAGATCATTGATGATGCAAAAGAGAATATTTTGAAAAAATCAAGAGAAAAAAATAACTGATACACCAAGGTAAATTACAATATTTTGATTTCAATACCAGCTTTAATTTTCTTTAGATCTAAATAAAAGTGTGGCTATATATAACATACTTGAAAATTTTGATGATAGGTTTCCTGACACTTCAAAGGAAACCAAAGAAAGGATTTCCAAACATGGCCAACACAAGCTAGTCCAAGGTGGCTACTTTAGGTTACAGTCATGAATTGTAAGTACCCAAACATATTAAGAATATCATTTGTATCGCCTTACAAATTTCAGGTAATTGCAGTCAAAAACATTAAAAAATCATACCCTTATGCAATGCAGGGTGACGACTTCAGAGTTGAAACCATAGAGGAATACCTCCAACTTGGTTACAAGTACGGTTATAAATTTGTGGTTGATAATAGGAAAATCATGGGGAAGACCCCAAGATCCATTTTGCATGATAAGGTAAATAAAAATCAGTCCACATTAACCTTTAATTACTTATAAAATACGTAAATGTTTGATATTGTCAATAATTTAATGCCTTACTTTGTTTTAATCAAGGGAGAAGCACTATCAATGAAACCATTAGTACTGGAAAATAGAGCATTGATAGTGCAACGTAGCCAAAAGATCATGGTGCTCCCCAGCAACCCCATCCCAGTGGGGTGCATCCCCAATATGTTCCTGTGACAGAGGCCCACGACGGTACAATGGATGTATATTAATCATATACTTAATAATTATGTACTTATAATTTTTGACGTTTCAATGGCATAGAATGTCATAGTTGATCCTCCTCGACCCAGAGATCAGGTGAATAAGGAATCCATTCCAATGGTGTCGACTAGAGGACTAGGTAAATAATTACATTGCATAGTTTTTTTTTTAATGAACTACTTCAATGATATTTAAAAATTGGCCATATAAATTTAATAATTTTTGTTTTTGTAGGTGATGGCCACTCACAGCAACATCCATGTTGTGGATACAAGACCAGACGTACTTAGCATGAAGGGACTGAAACAACATCAATTGTTGAAGAGCACCCAATAAACGAAGATATGGAGATGGATGAATTACTTAAGACCTAGAAAACACAAAAGAAGACTAAAAGAAATTGATGATGTGTAATAATTTTATAAGACAGTTAGATGTACATTATATAGTTGAACATGTAATGGTTCATATAATGCATCGACATTATGGGTAATTTTTCATCTGATAATATACACAAGGCTATGTATATGGCTTGTATATATCTGTGAATGTAATTTTGTTATACACTTAATGATAATTTCAACTTCTCTTAGACTTGGTATATATTGATTCAATACTCCTTGGTTCTATTGGTTCTATTGGCCTTGACATACAATTTCTGCATCAATTTGTGGCTCCATGGATATCATCCTAGTGATTTGAAGGCATTGGTAAACATGAAATTTAAGAGATTGAATTGTTCAAGTTTGGATTTAAGTTTTACATGCATGTTTGTTTGTGGGTTTCAAGAGTTCCAAATTTGTATCTCTTTGTCTTTTAAGAATGGTAATCTCTTTGTATTTTAAGATATAACGTGAGAATCCAAGCAAGTCCTGGTGCCTTTTGCTTAGGCTATGGAGTCTAGGCAACAAATAGAACTTGAATATGCAATATGCAACTTCCAAAATCTCATGACATGATATATGCAACTTTGAAAGTATTGTGACATGTGACATGTGGAAAACATATTTTCCAAGCAATGTGAAAAATTTAAACTTGGTGTAACATGAAAATATAAATTGCTGGGAAGATGCAATAAGAAGTTTTTGGAAGTTGTAAAAAGAACTTAAAAAATATTATAATTGTGACATGCATCTTTCAAAATCTTGTGACATGCGATATCCATCTTTGAAAATGTTGTGACATGCGATATGAAACATGAAAAAAGAATATGTTCCATGCACGTGAACTTTGAACTTGGTCTGACTTGTTAACTTTGAAATTGGTGTGACATGTGACATGCAAAACTTGAACTTGGTGCGACATGTGATATGTGAACTTTGAACTTTGTGCGACATGTGTTACCCATGATTTTGGTCATCATGATGATGTATTGATGATGGTGTACTCAGGCTATTCATAAGAACTTTCTCCTGAGAAAAGTTACTTTCTTCTCTTTCCAGAAATCTCATTTTTGAAGAAGGTTCGCATGCTGCTAGTATATTTGCATGTGAGAATGCATGATTCTCGCAGGCTTCCCTAAGCCAGGGTGTGAGAAGTTCTCACTGTGTTGAACTACTAGGGTGCGAACTCTTTCTAAAGCAAGGAAAAAGATGAATTCTCGATGCTTCTAGAAGGGAATCTTCTAGAAGGATGAGATGACATTCGAATGATTATCCTAGTACTGGATTCCCTGATATTTTGGGATCACTCTTATCCAAGTAACTAATTCATTCTCTCCTATATATTGAGGGAATTCTCATGGAAAAGGTTAAGCAAGGTTAAGCAATGTTAAGAAAGATTCATTGGAGAATTGGTAAAAGAATTGTGTGAAGGACTCAACATTGAACAACAGCTTGGAGACTCTAGCAAGTCTATCAAGAGGATTTGATCTTTTTCATGCAAGGATTGAGCAAGTGTGTGTGTTAGAGCTAAGGGCCATCGAAAATAAGTTTGCAACATCAAGGCTCAGGTTGTAATCTTTACTTTCCATTAATATGATACAGTAGCATGTCTCTTTCCCATAAAGTTACTTCCACTTTATTGTATAATTCCTTGATCATATACATAGATTGATCGTTGAATAGATTGTGCTTTCTTCACTTTGGTTGGTTTGTGTTGTCTTGGTCTTGACTGCATGAGAGCACTGGAGTGAAGCGAGAGCAACAAAGACCATAGGAATCGATAATAAGGTATGTTATTAGTTCTTGCCTCCTATTTAATTCAATGGTCAAAATCTAGGGAAAGAGTCATGTTCTGTCTTGCTTTGTTCTAGATCCAGGTGGATCTAGGGAGATCGGTTAGTGTCTGCACCTACGGATTTATCCAATAACAAAATTGGTGACTCCGCTGGGGAACATCCCATTTTCTTTGTGGATTTTGATATTTTTCTATGGCCATTTTCTATGGTTTCACTTTTCTCCTGTCCTATCAATCTCTGAGTCTTCATGATATCTTGATAGACTCTCTGAGTCCAGAGGCCTTTTTCAATTTTGCTTCATTTTGCTTCATTTTTTATTATGTTCAGGCATTCTCGCACTGTACTTCATTGCAGCCTATGAGAATTGGTAGAGTTTTCACTCTGCCTTTAGGTTTTAGTGCGAGGTTCTCGCACCCTACTCAAGGGTCATCTGTGAGAATCAGTGATTCTCGCACTGTGTAATACTGCCTGCCTGCGAACTCATTTTTTCAAAAGTTTGGATTTGAGTTTTGGTATTTTCAACTGCCCAGATGAGTTTGATTGCCTCATAAAAGTTTCTCGGACTACTAATTGATATATTTCTTGTCTGTGTTTGTGTGCATGAACAGTCTTAGGGTTCCAAGGCTTTTCTTGTCATTTTTTTCTTGACTTTCGTTTCTTGACTTTTCTTGGCAAAACTATTCTCTCTGACTTCAAAATCTAAGTGTGTTTTATTAGTTAAGAACCAGTGATTGGTTGAAAGTTGAGTGCTTGGTTTTTTCTCATTTGTTTATTGTTTTGAAAGATCATTTTCTTTTGCATTTGAAAAGACTTAATTGGTTTGCTCTTTATTTTTGTTTTCATTGAAAGAGTGGATTGGGTGTTTATCATTGCTTATTCATTTGGTTTTTTGATTTTATGTACTCTCATTGGCATAGTGAGGGTCCTTTTTGAAAAGTGAACAAAAAAAATTTCTTTCACAAAAAATTCTTTTCGTTTTAGAAAACATTGAAAATCAAATTATTGAGATTGTTGAAGTATTTGAAAAAGACACAATAGAGAGTTGTCATTTGATAAGTGATTGTTTGCATTTGCATTTCAAAGGAAATTTTTCATTGTAGTTCAAGGTTGATCTGGAAAACTTTCTCTCTCTCCCATACATAGGATTCATTGAACAAAAAGTGATATATTTCATTCTCATCCTTGCATTGTTGGGTCAGAGTCATACAACATAAGTTTCATTTTTGTTACCTTTGAGTAAACAACAGCTCTTAATAACATTGCGTAATCATAAAATTTATCTAGTAACTCTTTTCTAGGGCTCTATTACACCAACATAAAGCTAGGCTAGAGCTTTGGAGTAGGAAGAGAAATACACTCTCCAAAATCACAAAACACACAATAGAATCTTCTGTTAGGGAGTGTTAAATTCCATTTGCAACATCTTGTCCCGGGAAGCCCTTCTCACACAAGGGTCAAACACTAGGTCACATTGATATTGGCAGAGTTACTCATGTTGCTTTGTTGATATCAGTGTATATATTGCACGTATTACGAGGATCACTTGAAGGTATACCCACAATGATGAGTGGAAGCCTTTTGAGTTGATTTCGGGCTAGATACCTTGCCCTTGCGTGTGGATCGGACTGTCGACTATTCCCCCAGGATTTATTGTTGTTGGTGGTGACCTTAGTGGCCTATATTTCTAGGTTCTTACCCAAGGTGAACGTGGAGGGAAATTCTTCATGGTACCTGGAATTGACGTTGACCAAACTCACTCGGGCTCCTTGGAGGGTATACCCACGATTATGTGTGGGAGATTGCACCAGGGTGTAAGTCCGTTAAGTAGGTCATCAGCGTAAATTTTCCACCCTAGCCCAGCCCCTTCTCATCTCGTTGTTGCGACGTTGGATTTCATCACCAACTAGTGGCTTTGAAATTAGAAGGTCCTGTTTGTTGGGTGTTGCTTCCTAGATTTTGTTTACTAGTGCATGTTATTTGTGTCTCGAAGTTGACCA
Source organism: Picea engelmannii (assembly GCA_009831015.1). Taxonomy (NCBI): domain Eukaryota; kingdom Viridiplantae; phylum Streptophyta; class Pinopsida; order Pinales; family Pinaceae; genus Picea; species Picea engelmannii. The sequence goes on from ML784937.1 coordinate 372,082, forward strand.
TAGGATTTTCTTCGCGAATTTTTTCACTCATTTACAATAGCTCCTCCATGTCGTTCACGTAGAATGCAGGGTTTATCTCCAGAACATATGGACGGTTCTCAACCCTTGCCTAACGGTACACCTAAGGGCTCTCCTCAGCAAAGTGAAGCCACAGTCCTCACCACACCACAAGTGGAACGAACTGAATCTCTAGAACCTTTCTGAATTACCAATACTCGGGAGGATTTTCGACTTCACCCTGGTTCTGAGCAACCATTTATGCAACTGAATTCTTCCAGAGAATTAGTTGTTACATCTTCTGGATCACCCGTTGGGCCTTTTCCTGGCATAGAAAGCCAAGATCCTTTTTGGTCGACAGGTGTTTTCCAAAGGGACCTTTTTGGTCCTGGTTCGTCTGTGGTCTCCAAAATCAACCCTCCAGTGTTTTCTGAGACATAGACTGTACCCTTGACTACCAATTATCACTTTATTGTCCCTGCCGAAATGGCCCATCTCACGAATACTACGAGTGTCCAAACCGAGATCACTGCAGCTAGTCTTGCTCCTATAAACACACAGTGAACACCCAATGTCACTCCAACACTACCACCTAGATACCATGTGTTGAATGATTCTATTCCAACACCTCCGTAAACCCCATCCGGTTCTCTAGGTGGTCCTTCTTTTCCTGAGCACCCTATTCCTGATTTTATTCCGACACTCCCTCAATTTCCTTCTGGAAGACCTTTCTTATCTTCCACTGGAAATCATAATCCTAGTGGCACTATCCCGTCCATTACACCAAACTTACAGATTCCCGTTGGTGGACAAGGTGGTAAGATTCAACTTCCTCTTACCGGACACATTCCGATTACTACACAACCTTCAATTGGGACACAACTTCCGGTTGGAACTCCGCCTACCATAGGGGAACCAACCCCACCTTTTGGAAAAAATATACCTCCCTCTTTGGCCTAGTATTGGAATCAGATGATACAAAATCCTCCTCAAATGAATGGGGGGCAGCAGTTGCCTGTCCCTACTATAGGCCAACCATATCCAGGTATACCCAATCCTATTTGGGGTACGAATTCTCAAACTCATGTCCCCGCTCAAGGTTACAATCCCTCGAGTTACTATCCTCTCCAACCACCATCGAATCTTCCTGGGTCTTCCCATTATGCGCAGATTACTTAAGGTCCTACTAGTTTTCTGACAGGGCTTCCACCCCAAAGCCACCAGTACCCACAGGTGAATCGACAGTTACCTTTTCTCGCTACTTTGGATTTGTTGGATTTGTCTAGGATTTTAAATGATCCTATTCGTCACTCTCCCCAATGGCCCGTTATTCCAACCAAGATTCCATCAGACATTCCTAAATTCGAAGACAAAGTGGGAGAGGACCCGAACAATCACGTTATGACTTTTCACCTATGGTGTTCATCCAACTCGTTGATGGATGACTCTATTCATTTACGTATTTTTCAATGAACCCTTACCGGTTCTGCTGCGAAGTGGTATATTGAATTTCCACGAGTTTTCTTCTCTGATTTCAACACCCTAGTTATGGCTTTCCTTACACATTACCAATTACCGATCCGTTATGATACCGGGACTGAGAATTTGACTTCCTTCAAATAGACTAAAGGCACTCATATATCGGATCATATCCATGAGTGGCGAAGGAGACGTCGTCTCATTAAACTTGAGCTCCTCGATCAGTTACTGGCAGAATGGTTTACAAAATCATTTGTGAACAAAATTGGTAAGGACATTTCCATGGGTGGCGTTGTCACAAAAGAGCAGGCTATAAGTCTTGTTCAGTATCTTGATCTCGTTTACTCACAAACGGGAACACTTTACGATCTTCTACCTAAATTACCTCATCCTAATTCTTCCATCACTTCAACTGCTCCTGCTACCTTGCATGCCGATGACGGTGTGATTGGTACTGCCCAAGCCCAATCACATTCTATTTCAAGAACAACCCCTAAATATGCTTCTTCTAATGTTCAAAATGCTTCGTCTCCTGCCACTCCCACTGGCAAGACTTCTGAGGTAAATGTTGTCCAATCTACCCGAGCCGATAAAAACAAATCTAAGATGGGGAGAGGCAAGAATAAGGAGGGAAAAAATAATACTCAAGCAGAGAAACCTAAAACTACTCCTGTTGAGGACCGGGATAAGCGCAAACCCCGATACCCTTGCCTTATCTGTGGTGATGATCACTACACGAAGGATTGTCCACGATGTGCCGAGGTCACTAAGTTCCTTAAGGGAGCCCCGAAAACACCTACACCGTTTGTCTTGTCCCAACCCTTCCCATCTCAACAACAAGCTCAGTTGGTCATTCATGACCAACCATCTTCTTCTACTACATCATATGTTCTGATGTGTACTGGTGATTCTAAGTAGAACAACATTGCACTCACGACTCGAGCCAAAGATTATTCTCCATCTAAGGAGAAGGTTGATGATTTGCCTCCTTATTTGGTACAATCCTCTCCAACGACTCCACCTACCAACGGTCCTCTTCATCTCGAACGACCGAGCCTCGACACAGTTCTGCGACCCCCCCCTAAGGGTGTCGTATGGAAATCAGATTTGAATCCTCATGCTCGTGCGGCCCATAACTACAGCATTGTTGAAGATCTAGCCCAAGCACCTTCAGCGATGTCATCCCTTGAAGTCCTTCATTCTTGTCCTGCACAACGGAAGGCACTATTGAAAGCTATAGGTGGAATTGACCCGACAGATACAAATTTAATAGTCTTTGACTTGGATGATCACATTCCATGGTTACCCCCTCAACTTGCATTCTAGATACAAGTTGTTGTTTCTAAAAAGAACATTTGTCGAACAGTTATCGACGAGGGTGCCTCAACGTGTGTCATGTATTTTTCTTGTTGGAAAGCCATCGACTCTCCTCCCTTGAATCAATCCCAGAACACTCTTAAAGCCTTCAATGGCTCCGGTTTTAAGCCCTACGGTGTTATTCCTTCATTTCCCATCATGTTAGAAGGTAAAACGGTCCAAGTCAAAGTGGAAGTCTTTGACGCTCCCCTTGATTATAATATTCTACTTGGCCGCAGCTGGATCGATTCCATGCGCGTCGTTGTGTCAACACTTTTCCATGTAGTATGTTTCCCTCATCAAGGAAAGGTTGTTACCATTGACTAACTTACCTTCTTCAATTCTAATACCCGTACTGGTAACGTACCATTTATTGCTAAAACCCCGCCAGGTTATGAGAATGTCGGTGTAGGCCTTTTAAAAGACTCCTCATTAATGGGTACTTTCCCCATTCCACCGCCTGACGTTGCTCTCCCATCTATTGCTTCTATTAATATGATCTCCAACATGTATCACAAACTTCCTGCATCTCACGACCCTTGGATAGTCCCTGACCCTGGAGATCATCTTCGTTTCGGCAATGTAATGTTGTTAAGTCTGGTTGAATCCGCTTATCAGGCCATTCAATCAGCACCACCTTCTACCCCCTCTCTTGATGAGTTGTCTCCCAATCCTTTTCGTGTTATTTTTCCCACTGACGAGATGATCATGTCTGTCATGGAGGAATCCCCTTGGGAAAATGGGCATCATCGTTCCATCCTCTTTCTGGAACAACACACTCTTGAGAACTACCAATGGATTTCGACTCCGTCGACCGTTGTTGTCATTTTGACGGTTCTCGCGACTACACACGATGTGTTTGTTGTAGTCTCAATTGGTTCTTTTGCGAAATGGGGCATCGATTTCATGACATGTCACCCTCACTCGGCCGGGGGGCATGGTTACATCATTGTAGTCATTGATTACTTTACAAAATGGGTCGAGGCGATGCCGACATTCGACAATACTAGAAAGACCACGACTTTGTTTCTTTTTAATCATGTCATAGCTCATTTTGGTGTTCCCCGAGCTATCGTCACTGATCACAGTAGCCACTTTAGGAATTTTATGATGTCTGAACTTACTGAGAAGTTGGGTCTTCTTCATGATAACTCAACACCCTATTATCCACAAGCTAACGGCCAGGTCAAAGCAATCAACAAAGTTCTCATAACTATGCTTCGATGGATGATAGGAATTCATAAAACGAGTTGGCACACAATGTTGTTTTTGGCATTCTGGGCGTACCGGACATCCGTCAAGTCTGCTACTGGGTTTTCACCTTTTCGGTTAGTCTATGGTGTAGAATCCATTCTTCCCATAGAATGCGAGATACCCTCTCTGAAGATAGTTTTTGAACTCCTACCCAATACTTCTGCTGAAGAAGAATGTCTATTGCATCTTATACGATTAGACGAAAATCGACGTGACGCCACTCTAGTCATAGAAGCCCAGAAAAAGCGTGTCAAGTCCCAATACGACAAGCATGTCAAGCCTCACATTTTTTTCGAAGGTGATCTTGTTCTTCTCTATGAACAGGATTGAGATGTGTTAGGAGCTGGGAAATTCGAACCCATGTGGCGAGGTCCTTATATTATTCGCCGAGTTTTGGAAAAAGGAGCGTATGAGTTGGTAGATTACGATGGTATCCCTTTGAGTGAACCCAGGAGTGGGTTGTACTTGAAGAAGTACTATTCATAAATCATCTATGCACAAGTACTTGTATTTTAATGTATCATACTTTGTGTGTGTTACTATAGCTTTATTTTGTCGTTATCTGGTCTCCGCCCTTATGTGACGTTGTGTTTGATTTCCAGATGTCGGAGTCTTCACTACCCTATCTTGGCTTCGCTGATGGTGCTAGTCGTAGTACTCGGAACCTTGCTTCCGCTACATGAGCAATCTATACCCCAACAAATGAACTTGTATCTTTACGAGGTGTGTGCCTCGACCGTGAAACCAACAACATTGCAGAGTATAGCGCCATTATTGAATTATTGGTTGATTCTATCTTGCTCGAAATTCGTCATTTGGTTGTGCGACTTGACTCACAGCTTGTAGTACTACAGTTAAGTAATATCTACTCTATTCGAACTCCTACTTTGTTATGAGTATATTTGCGAATTCACCTCTTAGAACGTTATTTTGATCACATTGAATATCAACATATTCCTAGATGTCTAAATACATTAACAGATGCATTGGCTAATTATGTATTGGACAGACATTTGAATCATTTATAAATCAATCACATCAATATTCACACAATATAAGGTAAACTGGTAGAATCCATCTGTATATATAATGATCAAAAGAGTATTTACAAAAAGTTTGTCTGAAGACCAAAATGTCAAAATTTGAAGCCCATAGCTTCTACAAAGTGACATCATGGATGACGTTCACGGTAACACACGAATGCCCTAGCAACCCTACGAAGAAGTCAACTCATAGATGATGATACCCCTACAGTATTACGTTGATCGCGTCATGGAACCTCTTCCAGAGTCATGTCTGGAATGTCTGCAGTCAGGCCCTCTAGATTTTGTTCCACCACTTGGTAATCCTCAGCATCTTGTGGTGTTGCCACTACTTCTCCTCGTTGCTGGATTGGGGAAGTGCTGGGAGGTATATAAGGTCCAACATCTGTGTTATCAACAAACTATTTTGCATTAGTCTTTGGACGAACATATAAAACAAAAACATTTGAATATGATAAAAATTCACAAAAACATTTGAAAAGAAAAAAATGTGTGTACTTCTTACCAAGGTCCCCCCACTGAGCATCCTCTGGCAATACCAAATCCAGATCTCCTCAGAAATCCAGCCCAGCATAAGTGTATTCATCAACCATCAACATCTGTGGTTGAAGCCAGTCAAAGAAAGTATCATCATATCTGATGATTGATCCTGCTACGTGTCGGGCCATGAGCCGACACCATCTCAGCATCCGCGGATCCCTGGGAGCTGGTAAATTCCACTCCACCTGTAGCCTCAGTAATGGGACTCGCTCAAGGAAGAAGGATACCAGCAAAGATCCGTACCCGAATTGCTTCAGGTCACCCCACCTAAATTTGGTTAATTGCTTTTTTATACTGCGCAGCATAGCATCTGCCCAGTTGAACACTCGAGGCTCAGTACACTCAATAGCATACTGGAAGTAACTCTGTAACACCATATGAGGAGAAGAACTCCCAGCCATCCGAGCTATAGTGAAAAGGATATTACGGAGGGTCAAGTCTCGTACCCCCCAGATAGCCACTTTTCCTTTCTTTCTCTCAGCCTCGAGGACGTAGTGTAAATTGCAGTACTCACTCATCTTTAGCCCACCACCTCTACTACCTGTCAGGCTCACATAGTACCCTCACCATGACAAACCAGCAAAAAGTAAATTTCCTCAATGTCTAAGGACAGTGTGTGGACCCCCACATGAAACACCTGTTGATCAGGGTCCCACATATGCACCAGGTACTCTAATAGTCTGACTTGGGCCCTCATGCCCGGGATGTGAAAGTACTTCAAGAGCCCGCAGTCTCTCAAAGCAGCTATGGTAGGTGGATGATTTTCGGCCATTGCATTGTCCTCTTCATGTTCCCTTTCTCACCACTCTAGCACCATGTTGATGGCCAATTATCTGCATAAGGAACACAATAAGAGGATTAATAACTTTTTTCATGCTTTGGATCTTTTTCATTGGGTAAAAATTTAAAAAAAAATTGGGCTTTGTGGTTCTCGCAGGTGCCCTGTGTGCACATTGCAAGAACCTCGCAGGTGGCCTTGGGCTCACCTGCGAGAACGCCTCATTCTCGCAGGCCCCGTATAGCCTGCCTGCGAGAATGGCAGCGCGCATGTAGGGCTTAGAAAATCAACTTAAAAATGAAAATTTAACCAATGAAATTACAAATTTAAACCATGAAAATGTTAAGGATGAAGAGCCTACCTTACTGTCGCGGACATCTCGCTGAATGGTCTCTTGTAGCTCCCGCAATCTGACGCCGAACTTGGAGGGTAAAAGGGGGGTTTTTTTGAGCTCAATAGTGGAAATGTAAAAATGATGTGGTAAAAAGAGTATTTACTCCTTTTATTTACTTTTACTATACCATTTTGGTTTTTTATTATTATTTATCGACTAAACCCTAATCCCTAATCTTATGTTGAGTGTGACCCTTGCAGGCGTGATGACTTTGATGATCAAATACAGGGATACGGACATGTTTTTCTTTAATATCGCGTGTTTTTTATTGTTTTTAATGGTTTTTATATAAAAACCTTGAGCGTGGTCTTTGTCCGTTCTTGCGCTCGTAAATACATGAGAACGCGATCGAGCGTACTTTTATCACTTTTTCGGGCTCAACAAGGTTATACGAAAAAGGAACCCCTCTGGAGTCCTCTTTGAGCTCTTTTCAGACTCTCTAAATATGAAAAGATCACCGAGCGACCTTGCTATTTTCACACTTGATAAAGTATTTGAAGTAAGCATCTGGTGAAAGATAATTTATTTCTTTTTTGGTCTCGTCCAGACTATTTTACGAAAAAGGAACTGGGAGAGTTCTCTTTTAAGTGTTTTTCCAAACTCTATAATCTTGAAAAACCTTCGAGTTTTCTAGCTCTAGACTCATTAAATAAACATTGCCAGACCTGTGATGGGACCGAACCACTCCTTCTTAGGGTTCGTTAAACATACTCTGAGGGACTCGTCTGAAGGATGAGCTTACATCAACAAGCATATGTTATCCTCCTCAATCTTGCGTAAAAATAAAGAGGTACTCGCCAGAAATGGTGGGGGAAAATTTGGGAAAGGGATATTTTTTCATCATCGTATTGATTGGCAGTCAGTGTCGCTCTTGAACATGACACCCCCTATTCATCATTTGAAGTCGGTTTGGGAAATCCATTTGTCTCTCATTCAATTGATTACAAGGTCATTCCCTGTGTCGTCTTTGAGTCAATGCTGCCAAATCATTGGTCATGTCGTTCATATGTTCAAGAGAAGTCCATATGAAACCTATATTGAGTCGGCCATCTGCAGTTATCCATTCTCTCTATGTCGGCCTTACCTGTGTCTAGTCCAATTCACGTCATCCTCTGTTTCACCTTCAAAATCTGTTACTCATTTCGTGTCATTGATGGGGGATACATCAAGGCCCTCCTGTGACGATTTTTGTTCCGTCGACTTCAGCTCATTATCCGGAATCAAGACTTAGAAATTATTTGGTACCTTAGAGCTTGCATGCCTCAATGGCAGGTTTCCTCGCTTTCGACGGTGGGTTTACATCATTGATCCCTAATCGAAATATTCCATCGGATGTTCGACTTCAACTCATTTATTCACACTCAATGGATTGTACTATGGTACCTTGGGATTCATTGGCATCAATGGTGATTTCCCTCGCACTTGTTAACGGTTTCATCAATGACCGGTAATCAAGTGGTTTCTACCATGTTCAACTTCAACACATGTAATCACGTGGTTAGATTCGTACTTTGGGCGACAAGCTTGAAGACCCTGGATACCATCTTTGTGATCCAAGTTGCGATGGAGTATGTATAATTTGCGACACATAGATCCACTGTCTATGTCTCATGGCTATGTCGTCTTGATTTGAAATTTCTCGCATAGATCCACAGTGTATTCCGGTGGCTATGCTATATTTTGACGGCATGGATCCATAGTGTATGATTGGTGGCCATGTCCCAGGTCTATAATGTCATCAGTTTGTGATCTGAGTATGGGAATGCCTACCTCAGAATTGATATTCTGCAGATGCTTGGTTGTTCACAGGTTTCCGATTAGATGTGCTCTTGGTTCTCAACACACACATACAGCTTACAAAGTCTATCGGTTGTCACTGGTTCCAACCTCATACTTTGGGGGGCATTTTGTTACCCATGATTTTGGTCATCATGATGATGTATTGATGATGGTGTACTCAGGATCTTCATAAGAACTTTCTCCTGAGAAAAGTTACTTTCTTCTCTTTCCAGAAATCTCATTTTTGAAGAAGGTTTGCAGGCTGCTAGTATATTTGCATGCGAGAATGCATGATTCTCGCAGGCTACCTTAATCCAGGGTGCAAGAAGTTATCACTGTGTTGAACTGCTAGGGTGCGAACTCTTTCTAAAGCAAGGAAAAAGATGAATTCTTGATGCTTCTAGAAGGGAATCTTCTAGAAGGATGAGATGGAATTCGAATGATTATCCTAGTACTGGATTCCCTGATATTTTTGGATCACTCTTATCCAAGTAACTAATTCATTCTCTCCTATATATTGAGGGAATTCTCATGGAAAAGGTTAAGCAAGGTTAAGAAAGGTTAAGCAAGATTCATTGGAGAATTGGTGAAAGAATTGTGTAAAGGACTCAACATTGAACAGCAGCTTGGAGACTCTAGCAAGTCTATCAAGAGGATTTGATCTTCTTCATGCAAGGATTGAGAAAGTGTGTGTGTTAGAGCTAAGGACCATCGAAAGGAAGTTTGCAACATCAAGGCTCAGGTTGTAATCTTTACTTTCCATTAATATGATACAGTAGCATGTCCCTTTCCCATAAATCTATTTCCACTTTATTGTATAATTCCTTGATCATATACATAGATTGACCGTTGAATAGATTGTGCTTTCTTCACTTTGGTTGGTTTGTGTTGTCTTGGTCTTGATTGCATGAGAGAACTGGAGTGAAGTGGGAGCAACAAAGACCATAGGGGCGATAATAAGGTATGTTATTAGTTCTTGCCTCCTATTTAATTCAATGGTAAAAATTTAGGGAAAGAGTCATGTTCTGTCTTGCTTTGTTCTAGATCCATGTGGATCTAGGGAGATCGGTTAGTGTCCGCACCTACAGATTTATCCAATAACAACATGAAACATGCATCTTTTTGCAACTTGTGAAACACACATTTTATTATTTTCACCATAACTTTTGAACCCATTTTTTTGGTGTGTGTGATATCTAAACCATTGTAAAGGTATTTTTAATATATGAAAGTTTATTGTCACAAGTTTTATGAGATTACTTACCATTGTTTCAAATTCTAAAACTGAAAATATGGGCACATTGTCAATGGCCTAGAAACCCAATAACACAACATTTCAACTAATGTGTCCTTAAAATCATTATCAAAGTGACCAATGCCATATCCCATGAAAGGACATTGAACTCAAGGAAGTAAATGTTGGAATA
>ML784937.1:398182-428174 GCA_009831015.1 Picea engelmannii
GGATATACAACCTTCACTTGCCAACTGCCCTGTTGAAATTAGATTTTTCCTTAAATCTGGAACATGTCTTACCTCTTTCAACAACCATTGGTTTCCATTTCGTTGCTTTATTTTTACCTTTCCCATTCCAACAATTTTGCATGATGCATCATCACCCAAATGAACCTGTCTAAAATCACCTTGAACATAATCTAGAAAATGTTTCATATGGGGTGTGATATGAAATGAAGCTCCTAAATCTACTACCCAAGACTTAGAAATATTATCTATAGAAAGAATCAAAGCATCTTGTAACACATCACCTGTTACATTTGCTTCCTGATTTCTCTCTTGTTGTCCATCTCTTTGTTTCTTTGGAGCTCTGAAGTCTTTCTTCAGATGTCCTTTCTTCCCACAATTCCAGCACTCTATCTTTCCAAGTCTAGATTTGGATCTACCCTTCCCAGAATTTCCGCGGTTCCCTGATCCCTTTCCTCAATCCTTTTGTCTTTCCCTGTTCTCCATGTTCAACGCATTACCTGATGTCTCACCTGTGCTTTTCTGTTGCATTTCCTCACTAAGGATAACACCAACAACATCATCAAATTTTAAAGTATTTGAACTAGAGACAGAGTTACTTACAACCATGACCAAGTTGTTCCAGCTTTCTGGCAATGAGCACAAGATTAGAAGAGCCCTGACCTCATCATCAAAGTCCACTTTTACATAACTTAGTTTATCAGTAACCATATTAAATTCATTTAAATGATTTACAACAGACCCACCTTCTAACATCTTCATATTAAATAATCTCTTCATTAGAAATACCTTATTGGATGCCGAGGGTTTTTCATACAATTTCAATGCGTCCATCAAACCCTTCGTTGTTTTTTCTTTGGAAATATTGAAACCCATCGATGATGCCAGGCTCAGCCGTATCGTTCCTAGAGCCTTTCTATCAAGAATCTCCCATTCTTCGTCCTTCATGGTCATCGGCTTCTTTGATACTTCGCCCAATGGTAGGAATAGATCCTTCTGATATAAATAATCTTCCATCTGCATCTTCCATAACTGGTAGTTTTGGCCCATAAATTTCTCTACCCTAAACTTTCCATCTTCCGACATTGCTCCCACTCGAACCAGGAACCCTCTTTTCCTACGAGTTACCTTTCACTCTGATACTAGTTGTTAGAAAAAACAGGACCGTGGAGCAATAAAATAAAACAAATGCTGAAACAAAACACAGAAGATACACAATACAATAGAGACATAGATTTACATGGTTCACCCAGTGTGGGCTACGTCCACCAGAGAAATTGCCAGGTCCTTGCTTTATTATTATCCATCATATGAAGGGATACAACCTACAACAAACCCGTTGTAACTTCCTCTTCTTTCTCTCATAGTCTCCTATCTCAGAATAAAATATTCACAATCAAAACATAGCCGCAATACATTTCTCTCATAAAAGAGGGTTTCCTTCTAGGGAAAAAACCCTAACATAATTTCTACCGTTAGATCTGGGACCTTATAATGAACAGTCCAGATTTACAATGAAATTACAATATACTTTTACAAGGCAATTTTTCCTTCAGGGGCTTCACCCCCGAACCCCCGTTGGGGGCCCGCTTGGCCCCTAACCTCGCAAAGGGGGTACCCCCCCTTTGCACTCCCCCACGTGGAAGAGTGTACATACTTCTAGGGTGTAAATAAATCATGGGGTATAAACACAATTGAAAGTAAAAGACCTCTGAATCAGGAAGATAATCAGGCTCCACAACCAACAATTATAACATATGTATGCCCTTTTATTAGATAATTATCCTATGAATATTCCTTCATCATATCTTGGGTCAAACTTTCCTAGGTTATCTTCGTCATTCTTTATGTAACATTTACTTCCGAAAATTCTAAAGTGTTTTACAGAGACTAGCCTCCCAAACCATAGTTCATAAGGGGTTTTGTCATGGTTGGGTCTCAACTGAGCTCTATTAAGTATGTGAATTGTTGTGTGAATTCCATCTCTGCAAAATTTGTCTGAAATTTTGGCTTCATTTGGCATAGTTCTTGCGGCTTCTTGAACTATTATGTTTTTCCTTTCTATCACTCCATTTTGTTGAGGAGTCCTAGGGGATGAAAACTGTCTTTTGATTCCATGGTTTTCACAGAATTGAGTAAACTCTTTAGAGATGAATTCTCCTCCATTGGTTGATCTTAGACATTTAATTTTGAGATCTGTTTCATTTTGTACAAGAGCTTTAAAAGTTTTGAATTTCTCAAAGGCTTCTTATTTTTCTTTTAAAAAGAAAACCCATGTCAGTCTTGTGTAATCATCAACAATCAACATAAAATAATGTTCACCATAAGTGATTTTGGTTCTGATAGGTCCACATATATCTGTGTGAATAAGATCTAATGGTTTTGTTGTGGAGTGTTCTTTTGTTTTAAACCTAACTCTTGGTTTCTTTCCTATTTGACAATGTTTACAAATGCGATCTGAAAGATTAATCATTTTTGGTAGGTCCCTAACTGCCTCTTTCTCATTGGATTTAATCAATTTGTCAAAGATTAAATGTCCCAACCTTTTATGCCATAGCCATATTTCATCTACTTGTCTTAAACAACATTTATCTTCTTCATCTATATTAAGGATGTACACATTGCTAGATGTTCTTGGTGCGACTGCCACTAGCTTTCCAGTTACCCTTTTTCCGATCTCACATTTCTGAGAATCAAAAGTAAGTATGTGACCTTAATCACATGTTTGGATTACACTTAGGAGATTAGGTTTGAGATTTTCTACCAGAAGTACATATTTTTCTTTAGTTTTATTATTTCCTAACCTAACAGTGCCTTTTCCCAATATCTTGGCTGACATGTTATCTCCAAAGGTTTCTTTTTTTTCCCTTTCTCATTTAACTTAAGAAATTTAATTTGGTCTCCAGTCATGTGTTTGGAACATCCATTGTCAATATACCACTGACATCCCTAATTTTTTGCATATAAGGCTACTTTGCACTCTATTTGTCTTTTCTTACATACTTTTTTATTAATAGGAATATTTATCCTTTTATCATATTTTGGCAATCTACATTCACTGGTTTTGTGACCATAGTTGTTGCATTTTTGGAATTCACTATTGAAGATTTGCAAAGGATAAAATGAGTTATAGTTTCTCTTCTCTGCATTGTACTCATTGTTTTTATATCTTTGGTCATTTCTATAATTGTGTTGTCCATAAGATTTGCAATGTACTGCCTTATGTCCAAAATTATTGCAAGAGTAACAATATACAATAAATAGATAATTAGGGGGATTCCTTCTGATGATTGTATTTATCTTGTCATTTTTTACTCTAGTAGGGAGTATTGATTTATGTTTATGTGTAACTGTTTTCAAGGGCATCATTTTTTCCTGGTTATCCTCCCTTTTTAATGATTTTTTCAGAGTATCTGCATAACTAATTTGTTTCTTGATAGATCCTTGTAATGTAACAATTGAGTCTTGAGTGTATCTCAAACTAGTCTTGTTGTTTGGTGACCTTTGACTACTGAGAATTTCATCCAATATTTTTGAACGATTTTCAAATTGTGATCCCTTCATTTCTTTCTCAATTTCACCTTTTAGCAGCTTAATCTCAGCTTCTAGTTTCTCACATACTTGTTTCTTATCATTTAGTTGTTGTAAAATGACTTCTCCAATTTTATTAGTTTCTAGGAGTTGGGACTTTAAATCACTAATGATTTGTTATGATTCTTTGATAGTTTTCGAAACTTGCCTCTCTCTTAATTTAGTAGCTTCTTTAATTTCTAGAAGATCTTCCCTTAGTATCCTATTTTGTTTTTTGGTTTTACTTAGTTCTTCAATCACACTAAGGATTTCTTCTTCTAATTTTTACTTCTTCTTCATCTTCCGAATGACTATCATCTTGAGTTTTTATCCCCATAAATAGAAGCTTTGGTTCGTCTTCTTCATTTTCTTCTGATGAGCTACCGTCTTCTTGGGTAAATAATGTTTTATTTTTCTTGTAGAAATTATTTTTATTATCGGTTTGAGTTTTCTTCTGATCACTTTCCTCCTTCTTAGGATAGGGACACTTATTGGCAAAGTTTCCAATTTTTCCACAGTTAAAACATATTAGAGGAATCGTCCCTTTGTGTTTCCCTATCCCTTTCTTGAGTTTCTTTATGAAGTTTGCAGTTTCTTCTTCAGATATATATGATAAATCATCTTTGGTATTTTTCTCCTACCTTACTTTATATGTTTTAAAGGTTGTTTCCTTTTTTGATGATTTATCATTCCCTGTTCTCATTTCATATACTGTAAAAATTCCATGGAGTTGATCAATTGTGAGTGTGTCAAGATCAGATCTATATTCAATTGAAGAGATATTGGCATCATATCTCATAGGTAATGACCTTAGTATTTTTTTCAAAATAGGTTTATCTTCAAGTTCTTCTCCTACTCCTCTGATTGAATTGACCACCTCATCTACTCTATGAAAGTATTCAACAATGTTTTCTTCTTCTTTTATTTTCAGATATTCAAACTGAACTCTAAAGGTCTATAGTTTGTCTTCCTTGAATTTGTCATCTCCTTCATATACAATCTCCAACCTGTCCCAGATTTATTTGGTTGATTTACAATGCATAACCTTCACACATATGGAATTAGTAAACCCTCCTAGAATTCCATTAACTACTCTTACGTTTTCATTACAGATTGTCTTTCCTGCGACATCTTTGGGTGGAACAGTTGGTGCAGTATAACCATCTACAATAGATTGCAAGATATCAAAACCAAGAGCCAACAAGAAGTTTTTCATTCTTACCTTCCATAGATCATAGCCTCCTCCATTGAACAATGGTGCTTTGTTGTTAGACATTCCCTCTTGTTGATCCATCTTTAGGATCTACCTCTCAGTTGTTAGATTGTTCTAAAGGCACCAAATCTGATACCAATTGTTGGAATATTGAGGGGGGAGTGAATCAGTATTACCCTTTTTCAATAATTAGCAGTTAATTTTTATATTTTATTGATTATCACAATGAATCAACAATGAATTGTATGAAAAATCAATTATATAAATATATCTAACAACAATTACAATTTTTATAAAGAATAGTGAAGGAAACCAATCCTCTTTAGAGCACCAACTCTAGGAGACACCAATCCCCTTCTTCAGGGCACCAACCCTAGAAAGCACCAACTCCATCATTTTTAGGGCACCAACCCTGGGAAGCTCCAAATCCCTTGTAATTAGGGCACCAACCCTAGAAAGCTCCAACTCCCTTATGTTTTACAATTTTCTTAGCAAGAATATGAATCCTTCCATGCTCCTCCCTTCCACCCTCACTGCACAAGTATCTTCAAATTTCCTTCATGGAATCTGCTTCATCTTTTGATATTCTAATATGGAGACTTTATTCTTACCACTCTTCCTCGTTTATATAATCTTAAAAATGGTGTGATTTATGAATCATTGTGTCCTTTCGTTTGGACCATCACACCTCTTCATTTAACTTAAGCATAATCATTGTTTTATCATTCTTACCATGGAGGATTTTCATAAATTGATCACAGATATGGATCAATTTCATTTTTTTAACTTGATCCTGAATCTTTGTTATTATCACAGAAACTAAGTTCTACAAAGGCACTTCCTTCAAACCATTACATGTGACCGATAAAACAAAACCACGGGCTTATCAACTTTAGTGACATATTATATTCTTCCTTTTAAATCTCTTACCATATGACCAATGGCGGTATCCAGATGTTAGGCCAAACGAACGCTTGAGTGCTTATCATATTCAACAGTCACGATTTAATCTCCTGATGAGATGGATGATAGTCGAGACTTCAGGACTTTCAACCTGTCAAATCTTCTAAATAAGGTTTCATCGAACATATCGGACAGTTCACTTCTATTTCATGGAACTAGATCAATGGTAATATTCCATTCTTACACTTATCCTTTCATTGCTTAATACGATGACTGAGACTTAATCAAGCATTGAGATGGATGGCCACCATTTACTCCGGGACTTCAGATATTATTCTTACACTATCCTTCCACTTTAATATGATAAATGGTTGAGAATACACCCAAAGTGATCTGCAGATCGAATGACTCATTTCCACTTCGGGACATCGACATTAGAGACTCCGGGACTTAGGGCATATGCTGGTGGTGAAACTCGCATAGTAAAACTCCCAGAGTGACGTAACTTGCTTACACCACTTGATGATGTGGCATGAGCTAAGTGTCTACCATGTGTCACTCATATTCATGATTTGCACGTACCTGAAATGTCGATATCAAGTTGACACTTGTCATTGTCTGACTATGCCACATGTCCTTGCTGACGTGGTCTATCAACGTGCTCTGTCACATGTCCTTGCTAACGTGGTCTGCTGACGTGGTATACCACATGTCCTTGTTGATGTGGTATACCACATGTCCTTGCTGACATGGTCTGTTGATGTAGATCTCCCGATGTGACACATATTCATCTCCTTGATCTCATAGTCAGAATAGTATCTGCAGGGTATCTCATAATAACGACTGAGACTGACTTCGAAATTTCATCTTTTGGGACTTCGGGTATTTCGATATCTTGAATTCACAATTATTCCGAAGTGATATTCCTAAAGTGTAACCTCCTCACATATTTAGACCCAAAGTAAATAATGTTTGTTTGATCAAGATCTTAGATGGATGGCTCGATCTATCTATGATGTTGCTTTGCCTTGGATTAAATCCAATGGATTTCGGGTATTCGAATTCTCAACCCTTTTTCCCCGCTTATCCTATCCTTCCACTTAAATTGATCCAACAGTCGTGAAGAGTCTCGAATCATATTAATGATCAAGGATGATTGCAGAACCACAACTTACAAGTGATTTAATTTGTCACCCAAGCTATGCAATTTGAAGTTGTGCATTTGTTGGTGATTCAACCACAATCGTCGATCTTTGAACCTATAATATCTAACGGTCCTGACTAATTATGGGATTGGAAATAGCACGATGTTTAATTCTTCTTTCATTCTCCACAATCCATCACTATCGTTCATCTAGAGCTTGCGTATCCGACGGTCACGACTTAATCCTACTTAATATGATTGTTTGTTGGATTAACCACAGTCGTCAATATTTGAGTTTATGTGATCTAACGATCTAGACCAATTGTGGGATTGGAACTAGCGAGTTGTTTAATTCTTCTTTCGTTCTCCACAATTCATCCCTGTCGTTGATCTAGCGCATTTGTATCAACGGTCATGGTTTGTTTTGTGGGGATTTTGATCCCGATCACGTTTATGTACTACGCTTTCCCTTCTAAGATTTGTGTGCATCATCGGATATTGACATCTATTATCACACTAAATTTCCTTGGGTCTTTTAGTTTGTTTTTATCATTTTTAAAGCCTTAGATTTTTTTTTTTTTTTTTTAAGTTTCATCCCTTTAAAGTTATGTTTGTTAGGAACCCTTGGACGACTAAACTTTTGAGTCATAGCTCATGTTTTGATCCTCAATTTGATTTTTGATCTTTGAACCCTTTTAGCTCATGGTTTATTCTTTTTGGTCCCTTTCATGATGTGTCCCTAGGTCGATACCTCCCATGATCAGGCTGATGTAACACACCTCTTTCCTCACTCATGACCTCATAAGCATGCCTCATCATCCTCTCTTACCTATCTAATCATATTTTTGAATTGGAAGCGCTACCTACTCATCAGGCAATTTCGTAGCGCCTATCTAGTTCGGCATACTTCCACCTCAAGTCACGATTTCCACGACTGATGTCATGTCCCTTGTTTTCAGTGCCAGAAGTCAGTTAAATATGCCTTCAAATATCTTTCATTTATGAGCTTTGGTAACGGTTTCTAATTTGAAAGACTCAACAGTGATGTGTTGCGCAAATTAGTAAGTTATGATTAGGCAGTCGCATGTCAACCAAATCCGATGCTGAAAAAGATTCCAGGGTCGAAGTTCTCTCAAATTTCATCCTAAGATTGCGTTGAGGATATCAACAGGTGTCTACTCCATAAGTATCCCATGTTGCCTCCTCTACATATTAAATTTTTACAGGAAGATTGTGCTCAGGTTTTTGGTTTGCTAAGTTTACATAGTGGTAAAGGATCCATTTTTGTATGATAGCTTCACCTCCTCTTTTTTTTAGACCTATAAACCTCATGGCCTGTATATGAGTCAGATTAATGTTGCCTGCCTTAGCCATTGAAGTTGCAAGCTCTTGACTAGTCTATCCTCTGCGTATCCGTTGTGCTACCTAGAGGCATTTCTTAATCTCTCATTGCTTCCCATGCCTCCTTTCATCTTGAAATCAAACATTTGACTCAGTTGCATAGGGGAAGCCTTGTATATTTGAAACCCCATTCAAATCCTTCCTTATCATTACCATCCCTTAAGCCTTCAATAGCCCTCATTCTGAGTCATGGAGACCCCTAAATCGAAGAAGGCACAGAAAGGAGGCAATATAGTTAGGACAGAACCGGTGGACATGCATCTTTTTGATACAAAGCCCATGACAAGAGAGGCCTTTCAGAGAGTAGGGTGCCTCTCTTTCTATCAGAACATGCAGAGAGGCCACCCAGAGGTAGTAAAAGAGTTTGCATTACATTTTGATAGAAGAAAAACCAAGGTTGGGGATTTGGAATTTGAGGTAATTGAAGCCTCTATATCAACTGCAACAAGGATCCCCATTACTGGTGAAAAGTGGTTCAAGGCCATGGTTTTGAGTTCAACCTTTGCTAAGGATCTCTTTAAACATGAATATCAAGCCAATGAATTGTCTAAGAGTATGCCAAGAACTCAATTGGTTGAACAGTTTGACAGATTCTTGAAGATCATACAAAGATATTTTACTTGTGAAGGGAGATTTAACACATTGTACCATTACCACATAAGGTTGTTGCTGCATTTTATTGGTAAGGTTGAGATGAATATTCCCTATTAACTGTTAAGAAGCATAGGTAAAATGTCATATAGGGTTCAATCCAAATCTAAGGATGTGGATTCTAGACTTTTCCACTCTGGATTGATCAGAATGTTAGTCTCTGAGGAATTGGGAAAGAAAGAGATTTCATGGGAACATTTTGTGGTTACTTCTCACTTCAAGATGGATCTAGTGTCTACTCCTCAATCACATATTGCAAGTCCTTTGTCACCCACCAGTACTTCTAAATCAGGGACCAGTAAGAAGAGAAAGGGAATAACCCCTATTCAAGTTCCAGAGATCAACAGGAAGGTCATAGGGGCTGAGGAGGAAGTTTGTCCTTATCCACACAGAGATTTTTCACCACCTCCTCCACCAGGGTTAGAAGAGGTGCCTTCTTCTAGCAAAGTTGCATCCAAGAAATGGAAGAATCTCCTCTTTCCCTCTTCTCCTCCAGCAGTTGAAATTAAAGGTAAAATACCTTTCACAAGGTCATCAATTCCTAAGGAGGTTTTCCAAGAACATCCTTTTCCAAAAACCCCTATTCTAAAGTGGAAGGGAAAAATCATTAAAAATCCTATGGAGGAGAAATCATAAACCTTTACTCAGAGGAAGAAGGGTAAAGGTAGCTTTCTGTCTACTGAGGGAAAGAAAGAAACCCATGTACATAAGGGTAAAGGTACTAAAAGACCTTTGGAGAGAAAAGATGAAACCTCTGAAAAAGGCATTGAGAAGCCTGTGGTAAGAAAAGATGAAACCCCTTTGCAGAGAGAGAAGAATAAAAGTAGAGCCAGCAAGGAACCTGATGATGTAGACAAGACACTTACCATGTAGGAGGAAGAGGAGTATGAGGAAAAGCCTATTAATACTGAGCATGCCACTGTCCCTCCTGACAGTCAGACCTACAAAAGACTTATCAAGCAGCTTAGAGACGTAAGAAAATAAATAGCTCGTCTTAAAGTAGAAGACAAGGTCCACTTGGCTTAGATGGAAGAACTCATGGTTGTATACAATGATACCCTTGAATTGCCAAGGTTTGCAACGAGAAAGGCTTTGCCCCTTCATAAACAGCTGAAGAATCTTTATAGACAGAACATAGGCTTTCAGTCTCAGAACAGGAAGCTAAAGGTAGCGCTGAAACATTTTCAAGATGAGGCAGCCCAAAGAAATTTATAGGTGTTGGTTGAAGTTGTCATTGAGGATGATAAACCAATAGCTAAGGAGAGTACAACTACACTAAATAAGCATGCCAATGCTAAGAACAAGAAGTATGTTGTGTCAATTGAAGATCTTGTTTATACTAGAAAGAGTGTGAGGCTAAGTGTTAAAATGACAAAATAGTTGGTAATGGTAAGCCCCATTTTTTAGAATTGTTCCTTTTTGGGAGGGTTAATTGATATGCACATACTAGTCGTGCCATCATACAGGATTCTAATCATTTAACTAGTTGGGTTTTGAGTTTTTGCTAAGTGCTAGTTTCCTAGTGGTAAAAAGGCACTACCCATTGTACAGTCAAGGCACTTAATTGAAATGGTTTTGTCTTCATGAAAGACCACAAATTTCTCTGCACACTTTCAAGATTTAAGGTGCTTCATTTTTGGCAATGCTACCTAATCTACACATACATGCAGCGTAAGTGGCACTACCTAATATTTGGCAAAGAACGAAATTTTCATACGAGCGCAACATAGGGGCGCTACCTAAATGCGCTATGTGATATTACACAGAAAGTAGATTCTATACATATATGCATCTCAGTGGATTTACACACAGATGCTACCAAATATTTCATAGAGGGAAAGGCTAGCACACATATGCAGCACAATGGCACTACCTTTTCTCCTAGTAGTGCGCTACCCAGATTTGCTACCCAAGGAAGCTGCCAACAAACACCAGGGATCTAGGAGGACCAAACTAAAAGATTTGGGATAGAATGATGATGGAGAAGGTAGCTGGCATCACGAAGACAACCACATGCTTTAAAAGACACATGGAAAACAAAGAGTTGCACAACAAAGGGAATCAAATCAGTTTGAAGTTCAATTGGATTAGTCACCAACAATTTCATGTTTTATAGCATAGTCGTTAGATAAGTTGTTAAATCAAATAAATGTTTGGAGTTTTTCAAGGGAAGGAGGCCATCTTGTACCTCCAACTGTTGCCTCCCTTTTTTTATAAATAGATAGATCAATTGCTTTAGTAGGTTCGGATGGTTGAGCAAGGCTCCCTTATACTGTAATATTTTGATGAAGTAACTATGATCTAGTGATGTAATGGACTTAAGATTTTTTTACTAATAGAAATCATCCTCTCTTTCAGTCTATTTGCTTTTGAGGCTAAATGTTCATGCTTTGAATGATTCACATGAATTATTGTGGTGATGTTATGATGGATGTTTGATCATTATGTTATCATGATGTTTATTTAGTTTCCTTAGTTTCCCAGTTCAAGAAGATCTTGTGTTAAGAAACTTTCCTCCTTAGGCTCTTGTTGACCTGATGTTTACAGCAGCCTCTACACTTCTCTCATTCAAGTCTTCCCTCTATTCATACTTATTCCCAAACTACTGATTGAAATTAGCCAAGACCTTAATTGTTGGTGTATGCTAGCCTTGTTATCTAAGTTAGAACATTATCAATTGAGTCCTTTTCCACTTGACCCTTTAAACACCCTTACATTCACTTATAACTTGATGGGTATTGGGCTTGCCTTCCATGCAATCTGAAGGTGAATCCTAGTGATAACAACATCAATGACAATACATTAATAACAATATGTCCAACAGTAAAATTGAGCATCTTATTAAGTTGTCAATTGACTTTGTTATGTTAAAATATTTTTTCTAAAATATGATTCAAAGTTTGTATATTTTCGTCTTACGTATCTTGTGGCAACAACATCCAGGTATTGATACTAAAATAGAGATTATACATTTTAATATGAAGACATTACATATGAAAGAGTGAAAAGTGGAAACAAGGATGTTAGTCACCTTTCGCCAAGCATTTTATGGAGAGATGTGATTCCTATGGTGCATATGTCGTGGACTATTCTTCTGTATCTATTGAGCATTAGGGTTGTTGTAGGAACATCCTTTACATTGTAGACTATCTCATGTTTAGAGTTTGCATTCTTATTTCTATTTTCTAGAAATATTTGTCTAAACCTGTAGGAATGAATTTGTAATTAGTTGATTAATACAAACTATTTTGGGTTTTGCAACTATTTATTCATATTCATGTTTTTATTTTCACAGTCAACTTATTACTAGGTATAATGGTGGTAATATGTTTGGTTATGTTTTTTATGCATCATTTCTATACCAAAATTGGTAAAACCCAAATCAATAATGGTTACTAGGACAAAATATGGGTGGATTCCCTATATCAAACAAGGATCAATCTAATTGGGACTTATCACTAGGGTGAACCCTTGTTGTTGAGTGAGCCATTTCAACCCATCAACATAATTGGTACTAGAACGAGGGTGAATGACAAACCAACGCATGTGGAGGCATTTTTCTGAAATGATTTAATGGCCCATGGCTCTTCTCCATGGTTGTTGAGTGGACCATTTCAACCCACGCTCCAAGCCAAAAACAAGACTCACAATCCATTCTAGTTGCTAATATCCTTTTTATCTTTTGGTCCTCGAGTAGTTTGTTGCATTTTATTATCACACATCCATACTTTATTAAACATTGAGTAATTCGGTAAAGTGGGTTATCTCTTTACTTATTGTTGTTAGCTTAGATCTAGGAGTTTCTACGGAAGTCCCACTATGTATTACAATGGTGGTACTCTTTTAGTCCCTTTTGATCTATTATTGTGGTCATTTGTTGGACATAAATAAAATTATCTTATCTTATCTGACATGCTCATGCAACCAATTTACAAGTACTTCTTTGAATGCTACCAAATTATTATAATCACATTCATACCTATGAAAGCACTCTTATTACTAAATGTTTTGGCCTACATGTTGTCAAGCTAGCTGGAGGGCATAAGGTACTTTATTAGGTTTATTTTTCTACATCCCCCTTTTTCATATCCCCATCAAAAGTCGGTTTCTTGGATTTATTAAACTCTTCAAGGTCATGGCTCTTGGAATTCTTCCTCTTTTTTCTTATCCTCTGAAAATGTGAACTAGTTCCACTACTAGATGGTTTCTTGGAGCTTGCAGCTCCCTCACTAGAGGATTCTCGAGATGAATCATTGCTATTAGCATGCCTCTTGGCTCCATGTTGGTCCTTCTTTGAGGTTATCCTTCTTATGTTTCTACTTTTAGGGACATGATTTTGTATCCCAGGTGGACTTTGGTTTTTCTTGGACTAATGCCTATCCACATTGCTAGATGATGGCCCATGCTACAAATGCCATTGTATTTTTTATAGGCTTTGTAGCAAGACTGCATTTATTTTAGTTTGATTTTCCTACTCTTTTATAAGCGTCTCATTGTCTTCTTTAAATCTTTGTGACTCTTCCATGAGGCTTCTTACATTTTTAGAGAAATTAGGAGGGATTTCCACCACTCTCCTCTCATCAAACTCTTCTTGTGTGTTGTGGTAGCCCTCTCCCATCTCATGATATGTGACCATTATTTATGTTGCATTTTCCTTGATTTACATTGACTGGTTAAGTGCTAACACCATTTTTTGTTAGTTAATTATCCACTAATTTATGATTAGCAAATATAATTTTGCATAGTGAAATCAACTTCATCATTAAGCACATAACAATGTCATATATTCCAATTTTAAACATGTGAAAATAGAGGAAAGTTCTAACTCTCCTTTTAGTAGTAAAATTTTAATAATCTCTTATGGTTAGAGTAGGGTAGGGTGTCCTCCCCCTTAAAGTGTTTTCTCAAAACAGTTATTAAAGTATTTCCAAAGCCCAAGTAGGCCAAGTGTTGTTTCCTACTCTGATACCACCTGTAAGACACCCAAACCCTTAAGTACCTTCTAAGGGAATTGGGTATAAAAACTTAATTTCTCCTACATCATATATAAACCTATTTTTGATGACACCATCATCTTCTATTCATCGATATCTTTCCAATGACTATAATTTTTCTCAAAACTGAGCTCTAGATAGAAAGTTATGACCTTTTAAAGTTTTAGGGTCCTCGTGAGCCAAAGGTCTCCTTAGTGCCACATCGATCCATGTCACCTACTACTCCACATGGATCTAAAAATACAAGACTCATCACCATTAAATATCTAACTAGTTGTTGATGTGGATGTTGGCATGGCATTTCCACTTGGCACACCAGGCCTTGGGATTATCAACCGCCCACCTGGCTACTCTACACCTGACCACTCCATTTGTCGAATCTCTAGTAACTGACATCCTAGGGTACCAACTGTTACACATAAAAATTACTCATTACGACAATGGCCTAGTGTCGTCATTATCAATATTACAAGTGTCTCATTTTGGTCACAAGTGTCACAAGTGTCAGAAAAAGAATACTGCCATACTGTCTATGTTGTGTCTATAACGACATTGGAGGGACACTTGAAATACCTCAAACAAATGATTTGGATGAAGAGGAATGGGTTAACAAAGTTTTTAAACCTTTTTCCACTGGAAAATCCACTCAAAAGACATTTTTGGAGAGGAGTGCTCCCCTATACATTGACAGGGAGTGTTGGCGCTTTGTGCACCCTTTTAGGGGAGTGCTATAATTCTCTGGTGCCCCTTTTGGGGGAGTGTTTCCTTTTCTGAGCGAGTTTTGACTTGTTGAGGAAATCAGGAAGAGATCCCTTCAATCTCTTAAGGCAGTTGGATTTGAATCCTTGTTCAAGCCATGATCTTAGGGAATATCCATAACTGAAGGAGGAGAATCCTCAACTTACCCCAAAGATATGTCAAGTGGTTGGGGCTCTCCAAGCCTATATAAGGAGGCCTTCTCATGGTGAAAGGGGGAGGAAAGTATTATGAAGCATCTAACATATGATCTCATGAGGAAGATATCATTTGGAACATCAACATTCTGTGTGTGGACTGTTTAAGCAAGGGTTTGGACAAGGAGAGCTTGATGAAGCTACTGCACTCACATCCATGGTTGTAAGTAACACTTTGTTCTCATTAATACAATCAATGCTTGGCCTGTTTCTTTCAAACTTGTACTTGTTCCATATAATTTTGTCTATAGTATATGGATCTATGTTTGAGCTAATCTTAGTAGAATAGGAAGTCTTTTGTACCTTTGTTTGTTTTGCAGGACCTATCAAGGAGCTCAAGATCAAAGCTTAGCCTAGACTTTGCAAGGACAAACATCGTTCATAAGGTACATATCTTCCTCTTTCTCTTTCATTCATTATCTTGGTTAGATCTAAAAGGAAGTCAGTGTCCATGTTAAGCACTTTTTGTCTTGGTCTTAGGAGCCTAGGGACCTCGAGAGAATCCACTTGTTCGCAGGGGGATTTCTCTTCAACACCAACCCACCGAGACTACCAACCCACTAGGTATTGCGACATCAACCCCCCAGTGCACCAAATATTTACCTCTAAGTGAATATAATAACCGATTTGGTTTCCTAGGTGGCACTTCGAATACGCGGCGCTTTCGCAACTGACCACCTGTCATGACACATGGACCTATCACTGTCTACCACCTAGAATGACACGTGGCACCAATATTTCCTATGGATCTCTTCCAGATATTCCAAATCAACATGACACATGGTACAATGATCGTGTGACATGTGGACCTCCCTCGTGGACTAAATTGGGGTACACATCATAAGAGGGCACATGTTTTTTCTCTCATGGGGATGACACCTGGACACTAAGTATTGGATGGGATGACCTCTTCATAGGTCATCTTGACGACATTTCCTCTACGTAGAGCCTTATGCAGAAAAGGTGGAACTTATCCCTGGGAAACTTCTCCTATCGGGGCACTAGTTCATTGGGGCCTCGACCCCTCAGTCATCACCCAACTACACTCACCTTGAATCTCCCAGGATCTGATAATCAGGAAACTTACTCCATTTGGAACCATGTCCACTAGCAATGGCATATCAAGTCTTCCCCAAAGAAAAAAGGCTTGGAACTCTTTCGAGGTCTGATACTCCGGTATCCTAGGAAATTGAACTCCCTCATGAGCTTTGCTATTATATTGACAATTGAAAATCAACGTCATTGTGAAAAGGTATAATCTTGATAGGGCCCACACTCGATCCATCAACAAATCAAGTGTTGACACATAGCACCCACCTCATCACGAGGACCCATTACCATGCACCACATGGACCAATCGTGTTGCGACACGTTTATCCCCCCAGGAATTAAGGTATTAGGGCCTTCGAGGTAAGGAAAACTTGGTTACTTTAGGGCCCCAACATCCACCCAAGGATGTCAGGCCCCAAAAGTAACCAAGTTTTCGGCAATGGAGATTTAAGATTCTCTTGATCCAATGAATTTGGTTGGAAGGATCATTTTATAAAGGTTATCATGCTTATTTGAATAGGGAAAGGAGTGGAACCAAGAGTCAAAACCATGTTCCACTAGTGTTGGTATTTTGGTACTTGCCAAATAAATGCAAACATGGTGGTCCTATAGAGGTCCCGTGGTATTTCGGTACCCCGTAATTAATTCCTTCATGAGATTAGCTATTATATTGACGACAAAGATCTCCTGGACCATAGATCTAACAGTCATTATTTAATGTGTTCGCCCAATGGTTTTAGTCTATTGTGGACCCACTTAAATCCTCCATGAATTAGGTGATGACATGTGTTATCTATGTGACATCATGGCGACCATGTTGGCATTATGTGTCATCGTGACAGCATATTCCCCACACATAACTAAATATTTGGAACCAGGGATGGAACCCTACTCTCGGGTGTTGTCTCGTCAGTATTTTCTCCTAGATTCCATGAAATATTTCCTGGTACTCCAAGAATCCAATATCTCAAGCACTGTTAACCTATATCTGGCTCCCAAACGCTTGGTTTGATCGGACAACCAACATTCAAATTTTGCATATATCTAATAGCCATTGTTCTTCGTCGATTTACACAAGGAAGACTTTGACGAACAAGATCAATTTGGGACTTGAATGTCCTTCCACCATTTTCAAGTTTATTTTACCATGGCTTAATGTGTTTATTTGAATATTATACTCTTGATGGAGACATCAAGCCCTACAATCCTTCATTTCTAGAAATCAATCAATATTTATGTTCCATCATCCTTCAAATACAAGAGCTTTCTAATGAAACGAGTAGCCCACCATCAGACTTACACAATCAATCATACAACTAAGGGCATTGGCCATTCATCTTACTCTATACTCCATACACAGTACATAAGGAATGTGTATCTATTACAGGTTGTGACCTTCCAAGTAGGTTTTAAAGCTTAATATTTTATCAGGGAAAAGACACTGCTTAAATCTTATTTATGGCTTCAGTGAATTGGGGAAAATATCCATAATAAAAAAATTAATACATTCTCATATTCAAATGTTCTGTGAAGACTTAAAAAAAAATCTTCCCTACTAACACATAAGATATATTCATGCAATTAGGCTGCAATTTCCCAAACAACACTCTATTATCATTCGAAGCCATAGACAATTACTCACAAAAACCTTTTTAAGAATGTAAATAGTCAATAGGGAAACTTATCAACAAAATAAAAATTAGTTGTAATCCTTTCCTAAATGCACATCAATTTCTAAAGCTATCATTTAGTAGAAACTGAATCCATACTACTCAAAACACATTCTACAATATATGAACTTATCATTTACAGAAATGAAAACACATGTATACTTATCTAAAGACTAGAATGTACTAGCAACTTCTAAAGGGTGTTCCACTCTCCACCCAACCATAGGCACAACTTCTCTTGGTTTTTTCACAGCTGGTCACCCCCTAGCTAGGGTATAATGCCAAAATATCTTATTTCCCAACAAATACTAAAGGACAAGGGTTATTCTCCTTCTCTTGTAGGAACCTGGCATCCCACTCCTTAATCCACTAAAAAAGGGACATTGTTGTTATTGCTCACTCAATCACTGAAATCCTTTGTAGCCACATTTACCAACTTGATTTGAAGACACTATCAACAATTCTTAAACCCAAAAAGGTGTCATTTTTCACTAATTCTTTGTTCTCATCAAAACCAGAGAAATATCACACATTCTCTTCTTCAGAGTTGGTCCCATAGACCATTTGTGTGCATCCTCTTTTCTGTCCTCTCCTTATGCCCATTATTTTCCTCTTTTTCTTTCCTTCCCCGGTAAGATGTTTTTGGGTTAAATCCCATCCTCTCATAGATTCTTAAGGAAGACTCCCCAACTACCAGCTTGATTGTTAAATAAATTCTTTAGGACACACAACAGTTCTGCTTCTGATATTTTTAAATAAAACAAAGTACTAGCCTAGCAAGGGTCATCTCAACCAGTAATGGTTCCCCTCACCCCTCCCTCTCATGGAATCATAGCATGTATAGGCATCTCCTTCAACCATTAGTATATATATATATATATATATTAAAAATGTAAATATATTTAAAACACATCCTTCTCAAAGGTTCATTGTGTTTCACAGTTCACACATAACTAGTCTATTCTTAGTTTTGACAATAATAAGAAATATATTTACATCCTTGGGGAAACAGGGGTGTTCTAGGCGATAGGATTGGATTATTATTGTTATTTTATCCCTTTAGGTCATCAGGGAAGCCTCCCTTTTGGTGGACCTCTTCCACCACTAAAACTAGGGAAGACTCTATTTAGGTGGTAGTGGTAGTTTCTTCCATAGTTACACAAGATTTGGGGATCTGGTGGAGGGATTTTCCCAATTACAAATCATTTAATAACAATACCTTTTGGGTCATATTTTCATTTTGCAGGTACCTTAGAAAACAATTATTTGTCATATTCCTCCTTTGATTTGAATGAATTTAGTCAGAGATTCATAGGTTAGTGATGAAATAGGTGTGCATGCTCATAGAACTTGAGACATAGAAAATGGATATGTTCATAATATAGGATTTGAATACACTCCTCATATTGAAATATAGTGGTGATTGACTAAGGTAGTTCACTTACTGCATTCAAACACGTAGATCCAATCATACGATGTTTATCTTCCACCTCTTGTTACCTTTGATATCTTGACCAACACTCCCAAAGTGTTGTCAATGCCCTCTAGTGTAAATTTATCCTAGAATTCATGTGGTAAAGAATATATCATGATCCATATTGGTGATTTAGTAAATTCCATCTTCTTCTCTTTTTCTCATGATCCATAATGAGCAAAAGAGACTAGTGGTGGTTGAACCTGATACCACCATATAGATTGGTAATGAGGATACTTCTACCCCAATAGAACAACACACAATTGGACCTTTTTTACTGTGGGACATCCTAATTTCATAGATTGTATCTTCCCATAGGAATATTACACATACTCTCACCCATCCATACCACCAGTTCTCCTAGATACCGGAGATGAAATTCATGCCGACGATTTGTCTTCTTTGATTCCCTTTAAAAGTAGCATGGGAGGAATAGGTATGTTTTGATTCACACTGATGGTTATGTCAAGTTCTCTTTACTCCAATTCATATCTGAATTTACCCAAGGAGGAAGGAGAAACTATAAGAAATCTTGAGGGAAATTATTATGATTCTATATATTCCCAACCACCTTCAACAACAAAAAAGAAAGAGTCTAATTTCACTTCCCCTGTTAGTAACCATGAAATGTATTCCCAAGATTTCATTCAAGAAAAACCTTACATCTCTCGTGCCACTACAGTATTTTCGATCCTTTTCCATAGAGGATCATCCTTGGCTCCTCTTTTTAACTGAACCCAGATAAGTATTCAATGATTTCATCTATTAACAAAGATCACTGAGATGAATAAAAAATAAATATACCCATGGAATTCTCGACAGAGAGTGTCAGGGATTATTCTCAGGTCATTCATGTAACAAAAACTAAACCCCAATGTATCACCTTTTATGTAGAAAAATATACAAGTAAGTTAATCACTTTCACGTATAATTCCTCCGACGCTCTGACTGCAGTTACCATAATTAATATCGAAAAAGGAGGCGTCTCTCAGATTTTTGAATTTCACACCTACTTCTCATACATTGATATGTATCGTAGACTGTATGTGGATCCTAATTTTGAGTACACCCTTAACAATTCGTTCCATCCTTTGGATAATCAGTTTAACTATCTCTATCGGGTAACTTGTTTGGGAGGCTAAAATGAACATTCAACACATTGCACCTTATAAAGAAAAAATATTGGCTTATCTTGAGAGGGTTGATATGTTCTGCAACTCATATCCTGACTATCACATTTTCCATCATTTGGATGTCAATTCCCCCAAGGTAAAATATTCCATCTGTTTTCCTCGGTCAATTCCCCCAAGGTAAAATCTTCCATTTGTTTTCCTCAGTCAATTCCCCCAATGAGCGTGCCTAACTCTTCCATGACCTTCCTGAATTTGCTGGTCTCCTATTATAACCTTTACTATGATATGTCTCTACCTGGAAAATTATTTCACCCTGGAATTTTAAACCTTATTAAGTTGGATTCTCATGGCTTGATATGGGATATACACATGGAAAAAGTGGAGCGTAGTTTATGTACCCTTAAAAAGATTGACCCCTCACCCTGTGTGCTTCTCATGTAATAGGAAGTAAAAATTATGAATCTTGCCCATCATAAGACTAGTTCCTTCATTTTCTAGATATGTAAGGTCTACACTAAATTCTCTATCGAAAGTGATAGCTTGTTCAGAGACCGCATTGTCGATAATAAACCTAGAGATATTTGTGACCAATTTCACATCATGCTTAACCTGAACCCTGAAGGATTATGGAAAACTGTTGATATAAATTATGTGCACCCAATATCACACCTATGTGAAAAGACCTTTCAGTTGGGACATGTGGTGATTTATGAAGCTGGTTTTTTTTATGTTCTTCCTGCAACTTATAACAACCACACATTTCTTGTTTTGTCATGGGAAACCTTGGGTATGACCCTCAACCACAATATTGTTTCCTCTTACACAAGTCCTTTGATCCATTTTCCATACATATCGGTAGACTTAGTGTTATGTTAAAGCATCCTCTCTTACTTTTTGTTCTCATTCAAAATGATTATAATATCCACAGTAAAGGTCTCAATGGAGTAGCACTTTTTATATACAATTTAGTAATGCTCCATTTTCTACTGCTAACTACCAGTGAATATATTATTGCAATTTTGAGGCTACTTGGATGGATGCATTGTAATTATGAATTTATCTAAACGTATGCTCGGCCATTTTAGAATAGGAGTAGGGTAGATTAGATTAGATTTATTTATTTCATGCAATGTTACTTTCAACCACATCAAAGTTCACAATAAATCCAACTATGAAATTAGTTTTAGTACATTGTACATATTGGCACGTGGTCTCTATTATTCTTTTGATAATGAATTTTCATGTATTTTAATTTCTAACAATCTCTATGAATATTCATCTAAACAAGAAAGTGAATAAGGAAGAAGACCAACAACTCCTATATCCTCCCCTCTTGAAACAACAACTCTAGAACATGGGAGGAAGTTCTCAATTATTTTGCTCGCTCAAATTTCCAACAAATTCATGATCGAATCCCTGCAATATCCTTGAAGGCGGCTTAATATCTAAATAAATTGTAAGCTACTTTTAGAAATTTGAAAGGACATGTTTGAAGACTTACGATCCCCATTAATATCTCCCCTCGAGGGATAGAATTTTCACAATTTACGTTTTCACTCATAGTTTACCTCATAATAAGGTTTTTTCTTCATATACTTTGTGTACTTTAATTAAGTCAATTATTACTGCCAATATACTCTTCTCTCTCCTTATCAACTAATCATTTGCGAACTAGTGATATCGGTGACACAGATTCTCTTCGTACTAATCCTGGTTATATTTTTCTAAAACAATAACGATATTGCATCATAGAATTACCATCATATTAATTGGTAAGTGAGAGTGTTTGTTGGCCCTTGACCAAGTTTTTTGGAAACATTGGTCATGTTTGACCACTTTTTGGGACTTCAATAGGAGGGTCGAAGATGGAGCACCCAGGCAGAGCTAAGATCGTGGGATCTCTCTTGTTTTGCGGGCTTGTGGACCTAGAAAAGGGATTTTAGGGTTTATGTAATGGGTTAAGGGTTGTCGTCACATGGGTTTACCCATGATTAGGCCTTATTGTAAATGTATAAATAAGTATCTAAGCAATGTAATAAGCGGAATGGTTGGCTATGTGCACAATATGTTGTAAATGTTAATGTTGGCTTAGTGCAAGAGATTGTAAGTTTCTCCATGCAATGGACTGTGTAAGGCTTTTTTCTAGTAAGGAGTTGTCTCTATGCCTTGACTTGATTTTGGGAAGGAGGATTTGGCGAGCTGCGCGTAGATCTCTTGTCCTCTGTGAAGTTTGGCTCTGTGGCTTTGTGCACAGGAGAAGAATAATGTAACAAGATTGAATACTAATAAAGAAGAAGAATAAATTGGTGGACGTAGCCCCACACTGGGGTGAACCACGTATATCCTATGTCTTGATATGCTTTGTGCAATGTGATTTATGTCGTTTATTTTCTTAGTGATATTATTATAATGAACACATCTAATGTTGTTTCTTAGTTCGTAATGGTATTGAGATGAAGGAATGCTAGATCTGAGTTAATGCTATGTGCTAAGTGATTGGAAGTGCTTGATATTTATTATTACTGCGTTGTTCTATAATAAGGGTTAATATGCGATGTGAATGAGATTCTAGAACTAATGCATATTGTTGTTTAAGTACTTTGTTGAGTGTTGTAATCACAGTTATGTGTCCTAGCTTGGTTGTAGACACTTGAGTCCTGCAACCCCCCCTGCCTATACCTTAGGTGAGACTTCATCTTCTTTGCAGGTGTTGCCAAAAGCATCGGTAATTAGGGTTTTGTTGGTGCATTGTTGAATTTTTGAACCCTAGGTCTTCCCCTGTCCCAACAAATGGTTCCATTGCCAGGACCTGAAACTGTGATTGTTGGGAACTGAAGAAAAGAGAAATATATGTGTGTAGATATGTTGTTGTAGTGTGCAATATTCTACTTGGCTTGCGAAGCTCTATGATAAGAAAGAAACATGATCTAAAGGAAAGAGGTAAGATCTTAAATCTTTGTGCTCTAGTAAGGGTAAGATAAGTGGAAATTTTTTCTTCAAAAGTATGAATCTAGGTATGTTTGATAGATTTTGTCCTAGTCTGAAAACTAGGGCACAGTTAGAGGAAAGAGTTGATATGAATAAATTTGATAGACATAGAGAAAGATATGTTATTCATATGCATAGAAAGAATTTTTGGACTAATAAATGGATGCAGGAACCTAGAAAGATTTTTTACAGATTGCAGGTCCAGCACTATGATCCCAATGCGCAGTACAAGAGAGGTTGGGGACCATTTAAAAGAAAGAGAGGATTGACACTGTGTTATAACTACAGAAGATTGAGACATCTTGCTAAGGAATTCCCTGGTACATGTCCTATTTGTCTTTGTTGTAAATCTATTGGTCATGAGGTTGAGGATTGTCCAAGAATGATTGCTAAAGTTGAAAAGATGAACATGAGACAAGAAAACTATAAAGAAGGTCAAGAGACTAAGGACATGTTAGAGAATCATAAAGAGAAAGAGTCAAAATCTATGTTAGCAAAGTTAAAATAGGTAATTGATGATCACAAAGACATCAATTTACTAGAGATCCTGAAAGAAAAATAGTGCATAGTTACAAGAATAGATGACTTCGACATAGACTGTGTATTGGATGAGGAAACACAGGTGAACATTATGCCAAAAAGCACTTGGGAAATTTTGGGAAAGCATGCTATGGTACCTTCATTAGGAAGGGTAGGATTGTTTAAAGGAAAGATGATAACCCTATGTGGAAGAGTTACTAATGTACCTATGATTGCCCATGAAACATCGACAGAAGAAGAATTTGAATTTATTAAGTTTGTTGAGAACAATGCCCCTTTTCCACTTTTATTAGGAAAGACTTGGATTGAGAAGGATCAAATCAGAAGGAAAGAAGAGGAGAAAGCTACAGAATAGAAAAAGCAAGAACTAAGGGGCTTCATAGCCAGAAAAATAGAGCGACTATGAGAAGAACAAGAGGATAAGTTGCAAGAATGAAGGAAGACTTGAAGAACTTGTCCAAAGAATTAGTTGTCAAAGTTGTAAGAATGCAGGAAGACTTGAAGAACCTGTCCATGCAAGAAAGAAGTATAGCCACCCCAGAAATAGAAAAAGAAGGGAAATTAACTGCAGAATTTGTAAGAGCACATCAGCAGTGTGAAGTCACTTTACTACGAGAAGATAAGAATAAAAATGGGAAGAGGAATCCATAGACTCATATCATAGGAAAGAAGGAAAGAAATCTCAGTAAGAAGAAATCCAAGTTAGAAAAGCTACAGGAAGTTCCAAAGAAGACTTTGTAGGAGTCAGGATTGAAGAACTTGAACCTCGTCGGAATAGAAAACCACGCAGAATGGGACTTCTCCCCGGCGAAGCTATATGACCGTTGGAGGTGCCCCGACCATTAGAATAATGCTCCATAATGGATAGAAACGAAGTTATTGACTGAAAGACCACCATTGGACCATTGAGACCACGTTATAATAGATGGATGTGCATTGATGGATGCATTCCTGCCCATTGGAGGGATTTGTTATGACGTTTTCTTATTTAACTCGTCGGACGCTGCATCGGGACCACTTTTTGCTACCATGAATATTCAATCTAACAAAGAATCCATTGTATCGCATTGTGCTTTATAGACTTCTCCATACATATAATTACCTCACTTGTCTGTTCGCATACCCGATCTATTTGATTATGAGTGTAAATTTCGGGTGAACATAGTGTGTTATAAAAGTTAGTGGAGGAAATTCTTATGGATCCCATGGCTGAGAGAGTCATGTCTATAGGATTACAGGCGTTGTCGACTGGGGGATTGCAAGCATCCCCTTCGATTGCACGTCGTTCTAGCTGAACCGCGACTGAGAAGTGAAGCAAGCACCACAACGATCCGGCTAATGTGAAGCAGATCTCGTCGGTCTTTCTAGATTGCACACTGCCTTTGGCTGGTGCGGTGAATCGAGAAAGTATCCCACATCATTTTGAGTACACACTGATCACTACGTACATCCCAAATGGGATACGCGTAGTTGGACCCCAGTTAGGAAATATCCCAACTCTAAAGAACAACGAATTTAACCTTGGATATAGGAAGAACTATGCAATGCTCGGACCTCATCGGTATTTGATGAAGACATTTCGGAAGAAGTCATGCATAGTCTCCCAGTCATGGATTAAGGATCTCTCGTAGTCGACAATCCTAGATGTAATGAATATCCCTCACTTCAGACGACATCAAGAGGTTAATGCTTGCGTTAAAATCCTCATGTCGTGCTACCACAAAGTATATCTATTGCTTGACAGGCACGTCACTATGGATCTGACATTGATCCACCTCATCACAGGACTGAGCATGCAGGTACCAAACCCTCAATAGTTCTACCCAAGGAAGACTTGTGATCACTCCCTGGAAAATTGCATAAAAGAATATTGTGGTGGTGTAGAAAATGGAAATCAAGGCTACAAGGTAGCCTCCATCTAGGATGGCGCAGTGCGCCTAGATTGTCAACTTATAGCCGGTAAGCTCATCAGAAAGAATCATCTAACATAGGCCATTGGATTTGTAGTATACCTCGTAGGGAAGTGTGTAGAAGGAATGCAAATGAACTGGTCAAGTTACCTCATCAACGATCTTGATAAGGACTTCCACAAAGCGCGGGATCAGGGCTATGAGTTCCATTTTAGCTAGCTACTGGTATCGATCGCATTTGTCTCTTGGAAAATGATAGAAGGATCAGCCTTCTCGGAGGTTGAGCCATCGGATTCGTTGGCCGCGAGGTTCTCCACCTTGTTGTACAATAATTATATGGAAAATCAGTGGCATTCGAGTGTTTTCTTC
Organism: Picea engelmannii; assembly: GCA_009831015.1. Classification (NCBI taxonomy): domain Eukaryota; kingdom Viridiplantae; phylum Streptophyta; class Pinopsida; order Pinales; family Pinaceae; genus Picea; species Picea engelmannii. The sequence continues at coordinate 424,164 of ML784937.1, forward strand.
CATGATTATTACCAGCAGCTAAAGCATGTTATTGAGGCGTTTCCATGCATGACACAGAATACAATGCACCAGTACAGAATGCTAGCAAAGTTCTGCGCAGATCGAAACTTTATCTACATCACTGCGTGCAGGGATGAAAGTAAGGAGGAATTGCAGTCCTATTATAAGATGACCGACGAAGATATGGCAGAGATCACCAAAGAATGGCCAACATAGTTTCTTGTACTGGTGGAAGATGCAGAACTTTCCGACCCTGACATCATCGGAAGTCCCTTGGTCACCTGGGTCGAACATGATGGACAGACTAGCGCAAAGAAAATATAAAAAGGATGAAGTGCATAACATAGAAATTGATGAGGAGGATGGCGCCTCAGAGGAAAATAGGCTTGATTCACCCGTAGGAGGAGGAGGAGATGAAGTAAACCAAGAAGAAGGAGGGGAATGAAGGAGAAAATAAAGACAAACGTGAAGTTACATTTCCAAAGGATCCCCCTACTAAGGCTGAAACATCGAAGAAAAGGAAGTTTTCCCCACAGAAACCCTCAGCAAGAAAGAAGACCCGAGCCAATAAGCCTCATTCAAAGAATGTGCTCATAGTGGACGATGTCGATCTCATCATTATAGCCATGGAAGATTCTTCAGATGATATCTTCCAGAGACATGGAGGGAAGCAAGTACACTGTATGAACAAATTAAGAAAGACCTCAAAGACATACAACAAGCCATCTATTCAAACTATGCAGTACCTACTGCGCCTTCTTCACCAAAGATTGCAGAATTGGGGGATGAACCCACCCAATTACAAAGGTTAGCATATGCAACAGAGGATCGACTTTTTTGATTCCAAGAAGAAAAGGAGTAGGCTACATAAGCCCTAAAGCAAGAGAAGGAGGAGGTCTTAGAGCGACTTCAAGTTGTGAAGAAGGAGAAAGATGAAATTAGGGTGATGTTTGAGGAGGACAAAGAGAAGATCCAGAAATAAAAAGACCAGTTGCTCGTAGAGAAGATTGTGGTTAAAGAAGTAGTGTCTAAAGAACTTCGCTTTGTGTTGTTCTTGGCACAGGAGGAAGAACAGTCAGTCGAGATACAAGTGGAGAAGCTTGTTGAGGTCATTCAATAGCTTCAAGCAAGAGAAATGGAGTTAGAACTTCAAGCAGTGTCGAGCACTCCACAATAAGTGCATGATCAAAGGGAAGAAATTGCTAAAACCATAGTAGAAATAATCAGGGCACTCACCTCAGAGTTTAAACAACTGATTGATTGAAGTGCACAGACCTATGAGCACCTTGTAGAAGATCCAAAGCTGATGAAACTGGAAGCATGGCTCCAGGAGGTGAAGTAGCAGGAGTCCACCATGCAAGCACAGATGAAGTTGCTTACTGCAGTTGAGAAAATGAAAATATCACAGGAACATCGTGCAGTTCAACAATATATTACAGCCCTCTAGAGAAGAGTCATGGAGGTTACACAGAGACTATAGTCGGTGCAGGATGAAGCCTGCATGATTTTTAAAGAGGTTGAAGGACAAGGCTCCCAGCTAGACCAACTGGTTGCAACAGTGGAACAACGCCTAGAAGGGCATGTTACAGAGAAAGTGATTCAGGAGTTTGTTGAGAAGGAGGCTCTGGTGAATCAGAACAAGGCATCTCAAGCTAAGCTCGAGGCCTTTGAAGTAGAATTACCCAGATCTTAGTGACTCAAGACGAGTCATAAGTGAGTGTTGGGGGCCTGTTGGCCCTTGACCAAGTTTTGTGGAAACATTGGTCATGTTTGACCACTTTTTGGGACTTCGACAGGCGGGTCGAAGATGGAGCGCCCAGGCAGAACTGAGATCGCAAGATCTCGCTTGTTTTGTGGGCTTGTGTACCCAACAAAGGTATTTTAGGGTTTATGTAATGGGTTAAGGGATGTCATCCCATGGGTTTACCCATGATTAGGGCTTATTGTAAATGTATAAATAAGTAGCTAAGCGATGTAATAAGAATAATGGTTGGCTATGTGCAAAATATGTTGTAAGTGTTAATGTTTCCTTAGTGCAAGAGATTTAAGTTGCTTCGTGCAACAGACTATGTAACGCTTTGTGCTAGTAAGGAGTTGGATATGTTCCTTGACTAGATTTTGGGAAGGAGGATCTGGAAAGTTGTGCACAGATCTCCTATTCTCTGCGGAGTTTGGCTCAATGGATTTGTGCATAGGAGCAAAAGAATGTAATAAGCTTGAATATTAATAAATAAGAAGAAGAATTTGGTGGACGTAGCCCCACACTAGGGTGAACCATGTATATCCTATGTCTTGATATGCTTTGTGCGATGTGATTTATGTTGTTTATTTGATTAGTGCTATTATTATAATGAACACATCTGATTTTGTTGCGTAGTGCTTAATGGTATTGATATGAAGGAATGCTAGATCTGAGCTAATGTTATGTGGTAAGTGATTGGAAGTGCTTGATATTTTTTGTTACTGCGTTGTTCTATAAAAAGGGTTAATTTGCGATGTGAATGAGATTCCATAACTAATGCATATTGTGGTTTAAGTACTCTATTGAGTGTTGTAATCACAAATCTATGTCCTAGCTTGGTTGTATACACTTGAGTCCTGCAACCCCCCTGCCTCTACCTCGGGTGAGACTTCATCTGCTTCATAGGTGTTGCTGAAAGGGTCGGTAGTTAGGGTTTTGTTGGTGCATTGTTGAAGCATTGAACCCTGGGTATGCCCTTGTGCTAGCAGTATCGAATGTTGTCAAATCAGTTTCCCTTGATCTCATGGTTAAGCAAGATAATCACTACTATTACTAATGGTATAACCCAAGGCCCTTACAATCATTTCAATTAGTGGATTTGGTTATTATTCATATAATATCCTAGTTGAAATTAGAATTATAGTGAAAGTTATTCCAATCAATTAGGAAAATGTGCTCTCCTAATCTTGGTACCAAGAGACGATCTTTGGGTCTCGATTGTCCCACCTTTGGTATAAATTGTTTTCAATTACTCTCCTAAAGGTGAACCCAAATATTACTCTCAATCCATCAATATCCTAATCAGTCACTAGAATTCCTAAGCATTTCTCTTCTAACTAGAGTTTCCTGTCTCCAAACTATAAGATATGCAATTGGGGAGCTCCCTGTTGAAATATTAATAAAAAAACATTGGTGAGGGATCATTTCACATTCCAAAATTTGAAGATATCATCCTATCTTTATATGCAAATCCTAATAGAATTTCATACTAATGACATATTTTAGTTGAATCATGTTGAAAGGGGTTATCTTTTCCTAATTTTCTCTTTGTTGCACAAAATGGGAAGAACAATGAATCTCTAGAGGGTTATCCCACCTAAAGTGTTGGGGTGCTCAAGGAAGTATTTGATTAATTTTTTTGTTTATGCTTAATATAATTTCCAATTGATTATTAAAATTTGTTTGCAATTCCTCCTGGTAGAAAATTGAATACCTCAAAACTGACCAAATCATGATCCAATTTTGGGCAACTAATAAAATTACTAATCCTTCCTCTCACTTCAAAGGAGGACCCGATTCTCAACCAAAATAAGTCAAGATTGTGGACGGAAGCATATCTCTCATGTTACGATTCACCTGGCAGGGGAAAAAAACATGAAATCTTCAAATGCTTATACCATATTTACCCCTTATCCAGTACTTCCAGAATAAAAAAAGAAAACCAAGATCTTACCCTTGTGAATTTTCATCTTGTTCTCATCAAATTCTCATTCAAAATCATCCTTGGATTATCAACTTATTTTTCAAAATCTGATTAGGGAAAATTGTGTACTTATCAATCCAACATGCCCTTTCCCTAGAGGTGTCACCATCATAGGAAAGTCATCTAGATTAGTTTGTCTCTCTTTCTTGACATATGTAGATTGGTTTCATACTGTGGAATGTACTTACGCATTCGCGATATGGCCAGGAATCCTTCTCACCTAAATTATCCTAATATGATCCATATAGCTAGGGGTTACTAACAAATGTTAACCTTTTTTTCCACA
>ML784937.1:428217-455819 GCA_009831015.1 Picea engelmannii
CCCCCCCCCCCCCCCCCTAAAAACTTGAATTACAAGACTCTGGTTGAACATATGGAAGATCACTTATACAATATGTTGATATATGGACACTCTCTCAGTCTGAGGAGATATTAATTGCCCAGTTTAAAATTGTTGAAAATCAATTTGTAATTGTGGCAGAACAAAAAAGTATGTGGCATGCACGTATGATGATCCATACGGTGTATAACTATCTATCTATATTTTGGGAGCCCCAATCACTTCCCATTAACTTAATAGTGTACTATGGTAGCCTCTGGAAAGACTCATAGGATGAACTATAATGAATAGCACATACTTAGCTATCTGGATACCTTACACAGGACATCTCCTCTCACCTTTACACCAGACTCAAACCTCATTGTATTTTCCAAGACCTCCACATCCAAGAAACAATAAAGGAAGCCAAGGTTGTAACAGTGATATCAAATTATCGTAAATAGGGATAAAATCATGTCGTATATCACATTGATGGGAGCTCAACTTTGATGAATAGGGTTTAGTCAAATTTGTTGGATTGTAAATGAACATAAATCAAATGGGAAAATTTGTATGAAAAATGTGATCATGCTTTCCTTTGTCTATGTAGGTTGAGAATACTTATCTTTCTTTATGAGTAACACAATGCATTCAATTGCAAAACAAGTGTTGCATGGCAGTGTAGTCCCTGCCAAGATGGACGCGGAGTAAACGTGTGGGTAGAAGGTTGCAGTACACGTGGTAGTCATGAATTAGTTTTATTTGAAATTTATAAAAAATTATTAATGTTTGGTACATAACCAATGCAACCCAACAATTATGGAGTGGAATGTAGGCGAAGTCGCGGGTTCATTTTATTTAACAGTTATGTCATATACAGTTTGCAGCAAACAATTCCATCATATACATGAGACTAAGTAATTTATACAATATTATAACATTGTATGAAGATTTTGATGTCGAGGGTGTTCAGTGATACACTTTTTGCACCAAACGGTTCTATGATATACATTTAACAATTTCGTCATATACATGAGATAGTAATTTATAGAATATTTTAACATTGTATGAACTGAGTTGCCCTGAGGGGAAACCATCTCAGCCAGTCGAACCGCTTCATAACTGAAGTGTAGACTATTACTAATGCAAAAAGAGTTCAAAGCTATGGCATGTAAGGGTGACCGTTACAACTGTGGAAAGTGTAGACAACATAACTATAGTAACCATGGACAAATGAATGAAAGTTCAACATGCAGATGACAAAATAACAGAGGAAAACAATAGACAGATCATCGGTATGGGATGTAGTGTCGCGATCGGTCCATGCAGAAGGCAGAAAATGTCATGTCGACAGGAGGAGGCATCTCCTCATCAACTGGTGTCTGGTTCAATTGCATGGTGTCATCCATTTGTGATGGCACGTGCTCTTTCTTCTGTTCTAGTGCCAACACTGGTGCGAAGGTTGTTGCTAGTTGGGTTGTTACTGCTTGGCCAGCCTCTGGTGGGAGGTGATGAGCATCCTGTAATGCGGAGAGCAATTGCAGAAGTTGAGAGGCTTTGTTGTCCAGGGCCTCTAGGCGGAACTAGAGCTCGTCCATGTTCCGACATAGGTTGAACACCATGCTCTGCACTAGGGCAAGGGACACAACAAGGGGCGGGAGAGAAGTGGGAATTTGAGTGGACTGTCCCAGGGATGAGTAGGAGGTGGCTGAAGAGGAGGAGGATATCAGTGAGGGATTAGGAAGGGGATGGATGACCAGGCAAGGCCGGTTTGGCTGGCAGGTCGACCCGTGTTTTGACTTCCCTCATAGCCAGGGCATATTCAAGATAGTGGGAGAGAGAAAATGTGTCAGCAACAGAGCAGGAGAGGAAAAAAGTAGAGAAGGGAAAGGTTGTGCAGGAGGCAGATCTCTAAGAAGAAAAACCAGGAAAGAATGAGCCATTTGGAGTTAGTGGAGCAATTAAAATAGGTCGGGGAGCTGGTGAGTTTGCATAAATGGTCACACGCACAGAGTAAAGGCCCAACGAGTTCCGTTGAAAGGATTTGAAGGAAGAGGAGGGTGCACTCAGAGTAATGGTGAGTTGCCTCGAGCAAACTGAAGTTAAAGTCAGGAGACACGTGGGCAGGGATTTGAAGTACATGGGTACGTGGGCAAAAAGTGGAAAAAATAGTTATGCGATATACAAAGTGACAATCGGATTTGCGGACTATTAGACTTTTAAGGGCATCGTATACAAAATAGTATTCTTAACATATGTTTTACATATGGTAATGGACAAAAAACACAAAAAAAATAGTAGTAACGTCTGTTACCTAGGTTCTTGGAGAAGTGTTTGGTGCAGAATTGACATGGGTTTTTGGGTTGTGGGGGTGTTGGACTGAAAATTGGGCTTTTGTTGTTTTGTGGTCTACAAATAGCATGGACACATCTGTGATATACAAATTAACAAGCGGTCCTGCGGATTATTTGAATTTTTTGATCGCGGGTTCTGGGGTTGTCGTGTTGAAAATCGGGCTTCTGTTGTTACCCGAATAAGTTTTCCTTTTTACATATGTTGGTGGGAAAAAAATGAAAAAACAATAGTACTGACATCTGTTACATAGGGTGGTGAACATAAGTATGAAAACAATGGTGTTCCCGAATTAGTTTTCTTTAAAAGAGTGGGTTCTTGACTTAGTTAGTTTTTGGATCACGGGTTGTCGAGCTGGGGACCTGTTGTTCCGTGATCTACAAATAGAACCTAGACTTCCACAATATACAAATTGACAAGAAGTTTTGCGGACTAGTTGAATTTTTGGATCGTGGGTTCTCGGGCTGAAAATCGGGCTTCTGTTGTTCTGTGGCCTACAAAAATAAAATATGTGATTTGATGAAGTAGATATATAAAGCATGCACGAAAGCTTCATTCTGGGTTGTTGGGGTTGCGGGCTGAAAATTGTGCTTGTGTTGTTCTATTGCCTACAAATAGCATCGAGAGTTCTGCGATATACAAATTGAGAAACTATTGTACAGACTATTTGAAATTTATGGATCGCGGGTTGTCGGACTGGTGGGCTGCAAATTGGGTATCTTTTGTTATTAGGCGGGTTATCGGGATGCTGACCTTAAATGTGGGATTTTTTTGTTCCTTGTGCTACAAATAGTAGGTAGAGTTTTGTGATATACATATTGACAATTGAACTTGTGGATTTTTTGAATTTGGAGAGGCTCATGTCGAATAAGCAAATTGAAATAATAAACTCAATAACTTATTTTAATATCAATAAAATCGTTTATAATTAATTAAAACAAGTTTAGCATTTCCAAATTAGTTTTTCTTTTTACATATGTTGGTCGACAAAGAAAGGAAAAAAACATAGTATTGATGTCTATTACATAGGCTGGTTAACATAAGAATGAAAAAAAAAAACGTTCTCAAATTAGTTTCTTTAAAAGAGCAGGTTCTTGAGTTGACGAGTTTTTGGATTGCGGGTCTGTGTCCTACAAATAGCACCGACGGTTCCGTGATATACAAACTGACAATTGGAGTTGCAGATTATTTGAATTTTAAGGGGCTTGTGTTCAAAAAATTTAGCATTCACGAATTAGTTTTCTTTACATAGGCATATAGGGCGGTCGACAAAAGGACCAAATAGATAACATTCACGAATTAGTTTTCTTTAAAACAGGCACTCATCGACACAAGAAACTGAAATTTATGAAATTATAGGTTCTTGGAGACCATAAACTATACATATTAAATACATAACTCCATGTACATACTCTCTATGAAATTTTACGAACACATAAAAGCAGGAAAAAAAATAGCATTCCCAAATTAGATCATGGAGGGAACCCTGAATCGAAACTTGTCCAGTTTTTGGATCGCAGGTTCTTAGGTTGGGGACCTGAAAATGGAGCTTCTGTTGTTCCATGTCTTGCTACTAACGTTTGTTACAAAGGGTGGTGGAAAAAAGGACCAAATAAATAGCATTCCCGAATTAGTTTTCTTTAAAACAAGGGCTAGTGGATACAAAAAATTGAAATGTATCAAATTATAGGTTCCTGGAGAGCATAAATTACACATACCAAATATGCAATTTTTTAAATACCACCCTCAGTTCGGCAATATACAAATTGAGAAGCGGATTTGCGAACTATTTAAATTTTAAGGGCTTTGTGGCAAAAGTATGTAGCACAGGTGGTAAAGATCCAACAAATGACATATTCTCTAGACGTTTGAGTACAAAAAAAATAACGAACACAATTTCTTGACATTTATATAAAAAATAATGAAACCTATTAGATATTCCTGGAAATTTAAAGAAACATATATGTGTGTGTGTGTGTATGAAAGATGATATTTCAACTTTGAGTCAGTGATTTATTTCATACTTTATTTTGAAAATAACCAGGCTAGAGAAAAGATGCATAGGACAAAAAGAGAATTGAGATAAATTAAATAGAATGTCTTCACATTCATCATGGCTAAAGATAAAAATCTAGGAACATGTAAATATATAAGCAGACAAAAGAATAGTTTTATTTGGAGTATATGAAAAAATTAATAGTTTGTTACATATCCCTGGAAATGTAAGTGTGTTTGTCATATAGACTAGGATTGGGGCTCCCGCAGACCATAACAAAAATATGTACAAGAAATAGGACTGTGGAAAGGATTTGGACACGATAGACTGTAATACCTTAAAAGTAGAAATGTTAAGATAATTTTTTGGCTATAGATTTCTACTCAGAGAAGATGGAATAACTGAATTGACAAAGAAAGAACTATGCATTTCCCTATTGGATTTGGGCAATGACCCACTTCAAGTTCTCTTCAATATAGTTTCTCAAAGGGGTGACGTTGATGTCATTGTGGATTTGAATGTTGAAAACTTAATTTTCTAATTCGCTTAGAACAATTGAAAGTTTGCACAGAGTTTCATCAATGTTTGCATTCTGTATCGAATACCGGACTAGCCAGTTGTGCACCTCTTGTTCATGATATTCAATAATGCTATAAAAATTTTATAAAGACAAGGCTTTCAAATTATCAACTTGTTTATCGAAATCTTGCTTGGTTGACGCCAGTAAGTTGAGGATTAAGCTGGGGTCCTGGAAGTCATTTGTGTTTCCTGCTAAGTCTATTTTGGTGAGCTTTTTCAATAGTGTTTCTTTCTTTGATATTTCTTGCTCACATGACTGGACGATGACATACAGATTTTTCACTTTCTCTTTCTAGCATGCTTCTAATTGAGTGATCCTTTTATTGGAAGGGAGATCATGTTGTCTTCTTCTGGTATCTGCCATGTTGTTGACATGAAAGGAAAAAGGGATGACCTTGTGCACATAGAAACTTTCTTCATTTTTTAAATCCATTTGCAAAAGTAGGAGCAAGTTATGTGCCCTGCTCCCCAGGGAATCCATATTCTGTGATGTTTCCTAGGCCTTCGTAATTAGTTCCATTCTTTTGTTGATATTTTTCTTGACATATCCTCTACAGAATGCAAGGAAGTTGGAGGACCCTTTTGGATTTGTTGCAGGAGTGCACGTAGTAGCAGGCATTTCTATTCGCAAAGAACTGTGAAGCAATGGAATAGGAAACAAATCTTCCTCTAATTCCTTAATGTGGTTCTTTGGTCTTGCATTTTCGGCTTCAATGAGTCCAATGGAACCATGAAGAGCATCTTCGTTTTCCATGTGAAGTTGAGAGATTTTGGATGCCTTCATATTGGCAAGGTCAAGTTCTGCACAATGTATTATTTGGTTATTATTTACATCTTTTTTTTCAATGATTAATTTTTTTGATTCTGATTCGAAAACAACATTCTGGAATACGAAGGATTCATCTTCATCAAAAATTAGGGTATCAACCATGTCCATTGAACAGGTAGGCTGAATTCCGTCTATGGGCTGATCAAGGTTGCAGAATATGCTTTCCAGATCAGCGTCAAGATCCATGTTTTCACTGTAAGTTTCGGGCTGCTCCACCTCCCCTACAATTTTTTTTCCCTTCTTCTGCATGGTAAGGTCATGAGGAAGATGTTCACTATATTTCTATAAAATTGTTGTAGATTTGGTGCCAGTACTTTGTCAAAATGTTGATTTTCTCTAGATGTTGTTTGAAATGAAGAACTGGAGGGGACAATATAATCCCCCAGAAACATTGCTTCCATGTGTGCGAATGAAAATTATCCTCATTAATGACAATATCTATGTGTGTTGTATGATGACCTGTTAGAAGTAAAGCTTAATTATTGCAATCCTAGAAGTGTGAAGGTGGTAATTATGGTGAAGAACATTTAAGGAGTGAAGGTTTCATGAACGAACCAAGGTGGAAGCGTGCGAATGACATTCGATGTTATTTCAAATTAAGACTTGGAAGAGATTGGAGGTTTCCGGAAGGAAGCAAGCTGGTGGCGTGCGAATGACATTCCATGGCGTTTGAAATTAAGACTAGGAAGGGATAAGAAAATATTTCGCATAAATTGCATTGATGGTAGAACTTCTATATATATATAAACACTATTTCTTATTATGCAGATATGCGAAGGTGATGGGCATGAGGAAGAGCAAGCAAGGAAGGAATGGCCAAGTGTGAAAGTGCATAATGAAACTGATGAGTTTACAATATTGAGGTTGCATGAGTCAGAATTGCTCAGCGAAGCAATGTACGAATGTCATTCCATAATTTTCCACTTTCGGAGTGGTGGGTTCTCAGATGGGCGGGCTCAAAAAAATGCCTCTATTGTTTGGTGTTCTACAAACAGCACACACATTTCCCCAATATACAAATAGACAAGGGGACTTGTGGGTTGGCTTATATTTTATAGACCATTGACAGTTTCTAGATTGCGGGTTCTCGGGCTGGTGAGGTCAAAAATGAGGCTCTATTACTACGTTACTTACAAATAGCTTATGACAATAATTTGACAAGCAGGTTTGTGTTCTGGTCAGCTCAACACTCTACTCCAGGGCTGGCGGGATCCCAGAAACTAGCAATACATATCAAATATGAAAAGATCCCTTATTTCGTACTTAGCCACTTATTTGGATCACGGACTTGGCTTCGTCTGACTCCCAATGCATATTTCATAATTCATGTGCAACACCAACTCTGTGGTTACCGGACTGGTGTGTGTAGAAACGAAGAAAAATTAGATGTGTACCTTTATTAAGTATCGACATCAGATTTTATACACCATGTACCCATATCGCATTCCATACTTGCGGGTTCTCGAGTGGGAGGGGTCAAAATAAAGCCTTGTATTGTTTCGTGTTCTATAAATAGCACATACAGTTCAGTGATATACAATTTGACAGGCGGACTTGCAGGGTGGCTGAGATTTTAGATGCCATTATTTGGATCGCGCACTTGCAAGCTACACAATATGCCTCTAATGTTTCCTGTCCTGTGAATAGACGTTATGGTTGGGAGATATAGAAATTCACAAGTGGACTTGTGGGGTGGCTGGCCCAACATTGCATCTGTTGAATGGCAGATGTGCAGGGTAGTTGCCTCTATGCGCAAAACAAGAAAAACCAAAAAAAACATAGCTGCAAATAAGTTTGACAAACACAGAGAAAGTAAACGAAAAACGGTTTACTGTGGAACACAGACAGGAAAAGGGTGCACCTTTGCATGGTTTGGTCTACATGTGTGGGTAGGAGTTCTTTGCGTCCTCTGATTTTCCTGTCTGTTTCTATGAAGAAAAGTACAAAGAAAAATGGATATGAACATAAGTTTAGATGTGAAGAAAAAGGAAAGTACTATGTACATATACAAAAAAAAAATAGAATACGTTGAATAGAATCAAAAATAGTTTTTGGGTGGATGTACCTTTTTTTTTTCTGCACAATGTAAATTTTATAATTCGAGTAGAAGACCGTCTAGAGCGATGTGTGTACAAATCAGAGATACAGATATTCTTTGAAACATACAAATATGAGTTTGCAATAACTTTGATGTATATGTCATAATTCAAGTGCAATACCAATTGTATCGTGATCAAACCAATATGTGTCTAAGACAAACATATTGTATTGAGGAATGGGCACATTGGACCAGGCATGGTCAATTAGTGCATTTTGCAGATGGACTGTGTTGTTCATAAGAAAGACGAGACTGTATTTGCACATGTAGTTTTCCAATTCTTTTGTTCTGCCATTATTTTGTAGCATATCAATATTGAAGTCTCCTACAAGTACAATGGGTCGTTCAGATGGAAATGGGTCAATGCATTGGAAATAACATGTACTATGTTGGAGAATGTTGCATGGGGAGCAGCATACAAATTCAGTATTGCAACTTTTGTTTCACGAGAAAAAAAATTTGCAAGCACCAGCTCAACATTGTTTTCTTCGATATGTATATGGTCCAAAATTGGTAGATGTGTTTTCACTAGTATCATGACCCCATGTGTAATGTAACTTGATATGCAATTATGATTTGGGAATTGTTTGTTTTGTGTGCATAATTTCATGTGTGTTTCTTGCAAGCACGGAATATCGGATTGCATTATATCATAGTCATTCAGTATATCATCCATGTGTGCATTTAAGTTGTGTGTGTTAAGCGAGAGAATTGATACAGATGAATTTGTTTGTATGGATTTGTAATCATAATGCAGTTGCCATTTTGCGGTGGTCCTTAGTCATTCCATTTCAATATCAACTTTATGTTTCACTTTGAAGTTATCTTTTGTGAGAGGACTTAGTAAATACAAGGACTCTATGCTTCTAACATGGGACAGTGTTGTGTAGACAACTCCATGTATCTGAATTCTAGCAGGCTGAAAAGCAACTTTATCAAGTGTTAGTCGTTGTGATCTATGGACTGTACGTGCACATGCAAGTTTAATCGGAAACTGTTTTCGAATCTTCAGTTGACCTGTCTTTTCTGATGTTGATATTGGCTTCGATATTCGCAAAATAGGTGTCCAATCACTTCCAATATTTGAATTATATAGATAAGACAACTTGCTTGCTTGTCACTTGCCTATATGTCATTCATGGAACTTAATATAAAGGACATCCACTTTTTCTATCTTGGTATATCCTTTCAGTATTCCATTTGCACCATTCACCAAGCCATCTTATGAATCATAGTTGCAGGCATATATTTCAACCAACATTTCTAATTTGAGGACAAGATGCAAAGGTAAAGTGACTAAATGTTCATGCTGTGGAACATTTCCATGGTTGTCTTCTTCCAGGTCAATGAAATTGATGATGATATCATCGCCATGCATTAGGGAGAGCATGTGGTTGTTATGGTTTGCAACATCCTTATTTTTGTAGAAAAGGTAAGGGAATTTTGGGTCTATTGGTGTAGGCCATAAGAATCTCAAATTGATATGGGTCAAGTCATCATGTGTTTGGTTGTTGGTGCGCATTCTATTAAAAATTGCAATGAATGTTTCATCTGTTTGGCACATTGTAGTATGCAACTCAAAGAATTTTATATTGTCTCTCCAGAAGTCATGGATGACTATTTCCATGTTGACCGTGGGTTGTTCAAATATCAAATAATCTTGGATGGGTTGTGCCTGGTAAAGATCCCCACAGAATATCATGTCAATGTTTCTAAAGTATTTTGTCTGCACATGTTTTATGCTTCTTAGTCGGTTGTCAATGGAATACAAGAACCGACTCCCAATCAAAGATGCTTCATCTATAAAGACAAGTTGGAGTTCCTCATAAAGCTTAGATAATGAATCCAACATTTCCTTGCTAAGTGGAAGAAACTGTGACTTGTTAAAAGGCATTAAAAATGCAGAGTGGACTGTTGTTCCACCAGCATTGTATGTAGTGTTTCTTGTGTATGCAACTATTAGGCCCTTTGGTTTCATAGGATCAGAGGAATTACTTGAATCATATATTCGTATAATAATTTGGAACAATGCTTTTGCTGTGAATGTCTTGCTTGTTCCTGCTCCACCTATAAGGAACACGTGCACAGAATTGTTCATGTTCAAGCGTTTTTTAAGAGCAATATCCTTTACAATTGTTTGTTGTTCATGATTCAATATACATCTTATTCTATGGTATTCATTATTTTCAATTAGGAAAGGATGTTTTGTAACTTGAAAACCAATATTGATACATTTTTCACTTTCAACCACTGGAGGACGAGGCAAATCTCCTTGTAAGTCATAGGACTCAGAAGCAGTTCTGGTTGTTTTTGGGTCTTTGAATGTGTCATCATGATAGCCAGGGTTTTCTAGGTCATTAAGTGCAACCTCTAGATTGTCCCATGTTGGATTGACATTGTAGGTAAATCTAGCTTCATTGATGTGCACCATAGTCTCAGATGCAACATACACAGCCTCCCATGTACAGAAGTTATGCATTAATTTCTCTTTGTTTTCATTGAACGGAACGTACAACAACAGTTTTTCTCTATAATAGTTTTCATAGTCACAATGTTTGTTGTATTTGACAAATCGTATGACAGAGGGTTTTTTTCGTTTTGATATGGGTGCACCATTTTTTTTGTAATGCGATACTAATTCTACTAAGAAGATATGTCTAATAGGAGATGGACGTTGGATGTAATAATCAATAATAGAGCAACATACCACATCCCCTAAATTATTGGTCTCTTTTTGCAGGAAAACCAGTGGTTTAAGGACAAATGTGTGTTTTTCAAGTGGAGATGTGTTTATGAAGACACATTTTCTTGAACTACAAGTGAGGGGCAAGGAAAGTTCAATGTGAACTGCTTGTTGAGAAGACATTTGTTGAATATTAAGCAATGTATTTCCAAGTGTGTGTATCATATGTATGGCATCAATATGACTTCTTTCATGTTCTTTGCCTATTTTTATGAATGCACTTGTCATAGATTTGTCAATCTTCGTCATATACAATGTACAATATGATGTTGTGGCATATGCATTAAGCATGTACTGCGCATTTGTATTTTCTTTTGACATAACTGGAATATCCTTGGAGGAACTGTTGTTCCAAATATGGGAGAGTTTTCGTTTAAGGAAAAGTGTTGGTTTCCTAAGCATACATTGTATGGCTTGGATGTACTCATCTTCTGAAAGATTTACTTGTGTCAAGAAGGCATCAAAGCTCATCATTTTGTCAAATCCCCCTTCTTCTAGAAATGCGAACAAGGATTTAGATTTCTCAACAACAACATTTTTCTCTACACTAACTGGCTCTATGATTCTTGTAGCTCTCATTGGCGGCACAGGAAAGTTGTATCTGCAATGTGATTTTTTTCGTTTTCTACAACTTCTTGTATGGTAATGTCTATGGACTTTCGCAAGTTCTGGATCCAAATGATCTGTGTTTCATGTTATGTATTTATCCACAAATTGTTCGATCTTTGAATTGTTATTGGCTCCATACACTGGTGCATCCTCTATCCACAACAGTGCGTGGTCATGTTCATTTCCCCTATTCTGGAATTCAGTGACAAAAAAGTAGTCTGATATTTTTCTGAAAAAAAATTCATCATGGCATATAAATTGTCTCAAAGCATTTATTCTATGTCTATAGTAGCGAGTACATCTCACTGGCTCTTTTCTTATGAGGTAGTCAATGTCGCTATTTTCCAGTGTATCGGTTTCTTTTTTACATTTCATGTTCTTATGCAGGTCAGATACCACAGCCACCAATGGATCCCAGCAGTGCTCTACACTTGTAAATGTGACGAAAAATGTTGGCGGGCCTAATTGTCGGATCATTGCAAAAAAAAAAAATTTGTTTTGTTGCAAATAGTCAGGAGAGGTGCGGATGTTTTTGAAATCTATGTATCCAACATCATATTTCAGAATTTTTTCTAGGTTAACTTTGTACTTCACATCCTTCGCGAACAAATTTCTTCCTTGTAACTGGCCTTTTCTTATTTGGACCCACATGCAGGACAGAACTTGATCTATTATTATGTGCATTGTCTTGAAAAACAAATTTGTTATGTGACAGGAGAAGCAACTGCTTGAATGTAGCAGCTCCCATTGGACTATTTTATGATAACTGAATCATTCTGTAATATCAATGCCACATGGATCTCCATAGAAGAGTGTTGGAAAGTTCATTTGCTCAGTGAATTTATCCTTGAATATTCCAAGTGGACGCTGCCCCTCGGCAGGTGCAATTTCGAAAATTTTGTCTTGTAAGTCATGAATGCACTGTGAATCAATGAATCCATGCACCAATGTTTCAGCAGCTGTTTCATTGTCTGATTCATCACTTGCATCAAAATCACTAGGATTTTCAAGAGTATCTTCAGATTTTCCATGTTATTTTGCGAGAACATTGTTCCAGTTGGCATTTATACAAATGTTCTATGCTTTGTACAGGGCTCTGGAACACAATTCCTTTAATGCTTTCATAACAGCATTCACACGCACTTTGTCTGTCTGATAGGCATTTTTGTATTGCAAGCGTCTTTTCAGAGCCACGGTGATTATAATTGTATTGTTAATAGATTGTGGCAACACTTTTTGCACAACACCTAGCTGAACAGGCACATTAATAATTGATCATGTTAAGCCCATCTAGGGTCGTTTATAGCCCCAAGGTCTAATTTGGGCAAATGCAATTCGTAGAGACACAAGTCTCCCCTCAAGTTTCGTAAGTGCACGTACATCTACTAGTGTTGTATTACATCTTATTCGGTCATGAGTTGCAAACTGTGGCAGTTTTCCATTTTCAAGCGATCGTTTGCATGAAAGACAAACTTTCACACTGGAAAATGGTTTATCCTGGGCTATCAAGTAGAGGTATTATTCTTGCAAATCAAGCGTGAAAGACTTACTATTTTTTGAAAAATTCAATTGTTCACAAATTGCACATGCAATGGAAGGAGTGTCTTTCATTTGTTTCATGTAGTTATGTCTTGCATTTTTCTTTCGCAGGGAAGTATTCGTAGAAATTGTTTCCTGGTTTTCATTGCTACTACTGCATGGTGTTGCTTGTAGATCATGAAGTCGTACAGTTGCATCACCATTCTGGGATATGCAATCGCACCTGTTTATGCTTTGTTTTGCACGAACAAATTTCTTTACATTGTGATATGTGAGTTTCTCTCTAAAAGGAATTGTAGCAATGTATTGTTTTCTCTCACACATGACCTTTTTCAAGTTGTGGTAACTTAGTCTACGTTTCTTGCCCAAGGGCAGGATGAGTTGGTGGCAACTAGGATGAATTTCACTTTCACCCAATTTTTGAGAAAATACTTTACATTTTTTGTTCCAGGCCTCTATGACCTTATCAGAAGTCGGGGGAATTTGATGAATAATTTTTTTCAAATTGTGATAACTTACTCTACGTTTTTTGTCTAGGCGGTCTATGTCCTCGTCACAACTGTCATGAATTTTATGCATGTTTTTTTTGTTCAAGACCTGTTTTCCCATATCGCAACTAGGAGGACTTTCATTTTCACAAAAAAGCATTCCATGTCTATGCAAATTCGATGTTGTTTGGGTTGCATGGGCAGTCAACCCTGAACTATCGATATGTGCAAGCAAAGGTTCATAATGGATATGTGTTGTATCTGTTTTCAACGAAAGGATGTCAATTTCTCGATTACAATTTGAATCAATAACCCAGGAATGGACAGTGGCATCTAGCAAGGGAAACCACTCCTGGATATTAACCCTGAATATGATAGACAGCCATTGCAAACAGAATCTGCAACCCTCCATATGCCCTTTTTCATATGGAAGCGCCATGTTCACAAGGTATTCCTGCCAACTTCCAACTACCGACATATTTTCTATGAGATATGGGCAAAGATGTTGATGCAAGCACCTAAAAGCCTATTGGTTGTCGCCTATAATTGCATTGCAAAAGGAATATACAGTGTAAAGTCGCAACGACTGAAAATCAAATTCTGCTGGTACCAAATAGCAAATTTCATTAACCAGACTATCTCCACAGCTAGACACACCGTTTGTTTCCAGCTATAAACCATGGAAATCTATGCCATGCAAAATCCCTTTGCATTGCGATTGAAGGTCTTTGCAAATAACGGACAAGTAGATACGAGGAGCTTCTATATTTCATATGGGCATTTTTTTGTACACCAGTGGTTCATAATGGCCAATGAGGGCATTGGAATCATGGAACAAGATGCAATATGGATTGTCAGATGCAACTTTATTGAATAGTAGATATCTTGTTTTTCTTTTCAATGACCAAATGGAAACTGATATATTCAGCCAGTTATATAGCCATTGTATACAAAATGTATCTCCCCAAAGTCCCCTCTCATGCGAAGGCAGAACTGCAGATGCAGACAACCGCATTTTTGAAAAATACGTAGTGACATCTTGTATTCTATGCAATTGTCGAAGAAAATCAGATTCTAGTTCGTATTCATATGACTGCAAAGCCTCGGCATCTCCATTTTTAAAATAGGTCAATAAATGATCTATCAATCCATTTGTAGCTCAGTTGAAAAATAATGGAAATGCAATAGAACTTGGAATGTATCAAAAAGGTAATCCCCAACAGTATGTGAGAATGCATCAAATCTAAAAAGTGCATTTCTATGCAAAACCATGTCAATGATGTCATGTACAATGGACTGTGAAACTATTTCATATGAATCAACATCTATTACCTCGTTCATCTCTTCAATTGTCACTTTGAATCTATTTGCTACATAGTTTCACTTTCTATGAAAACATAGAACAGCAGGAGAAAAAAATAAAAGGTAGTAAAAAAAAAAAAAAAACAAACAAACAAAACAAAGCAGAGCACCAATTCCCGTATTTATCTTTGAACCTTCTTCTTCTCAACTTCAATCCCCCCTAGTCCCCATAGCATATGAGAAGAAAACAAAGAAATAAATAAATAAATAACTTTACTCAGCAGAAATAGAACAGGTAGATGCAGTGTTCCCACCCACAGAATGAAAGCATACCTTGCATACAGACCCCGCCCGATGGTTCCCTCTTCTGATGGCTCGCAACTACTTTTCGTAAAGCCATCTACATTGCAAGATGCATGCTTTCCAAGAATAGAAACTATGAGCACAGACAAAGATGGTGGGACTGCCACCATTGAAAAACAACAACAATAGGTAAACTTACCCATCAACAAAGGATGACAAGAGCTCAGCCCCAAAAACTGCAAACCGCAACAACAGGTCCAACAACTTGCAAAGTTGAAAAACAACAAACCAGTGAAAAACCATGAAGAACTCAAACTGCAATTGCGGGACCTCAACTTTGGAAAGTTGAATCAAACAAGAACCAGAACCATGGAACGAAGCACCAAACAAGGATCGAACACTCGGGCAGCAATGTCGACCATGAACGAAACTATATTGTAACCCATCTTTACAATAATCATTTAACACTGCCAGAGTTGTTAGGTAAACAATTAAGACTGTCAGGATCATCGAAGGGCGTAGGCCTGTGCAAGCATTTAAGAAAATATACAGCGTGGCAAACCTGTTCTTTCGAAGCATGCAACAATAAAGAAAAAATCAGACATAGTAATATGGTAGAGAATGTATTCTACCCAGTAGAAAATGATAAGGGAGACATTCGAACTAATGCTAGCATTAATCCACCGTTGACCAATGCATAATAAAATATATAATTCAAAAAGACCATATACTACCAAATACTTTGGACAAGTCAAGATATTTAACATTGGGAATAGTGAAGGCTGCAATAAGACCTCCGATCCTTTGTCCAATCAGATCTTGACAAACATGATACTTTTTATTATATTAAAATCGATGTCTTCACTTCCCTTGTTCCAACGATAGACAATATGGAAATATTTTTGGTCAATGCACAATCTAATACCAGGTCAGTGATTTATCGATCACTATAGTCCCTCTACGCCTATGGCAGGGACCAATAAGAACAAACACCACTAACATGAGGCAAAGGAGAAAATCATGCATATCGAATAACAACAATATCACCTGTGATGGGACGAAATTACACAAACCAACATTAAACAAGTTCTCCCACGGGATCAAAAGGACTATGAACAAGGATATATTTTGAATAAAGTTCATTCACCCATTCTCATAGATTTGTGCCCATTCGAAAAACATTATGTAACATACATATAACGATTACTGCAACCTATAAGTCGTGAGCATGACTATTACAGTGTGTGTGTCTATGCATTCTCTTATGGAAGTTCTGAAGAAGCCTAAGCCATAACCATATGAAAACCCGAAAACTCACACACCACATTACTTTCCCCACAATCCCCATTGTAGTAGGTCCCACCCTTTCTAATACTTACCTATGCAGACTTATTCATCACGAAGTCGATCGCACCCCAAAAGTATATTCCAAGATTGCACTGTAAACCAACATCCTCGAAATACAACAAAATATTCTCAACACCATGCTACAAGTGAAACCTTTAGAGAACGTATTTTCAAAGACTCAATCATGAACCTGCAGACCACATGATTATCTTGTTTCAAAACAATATTTGTGTGTAACCTTTTGTAGGATTTTCCCGGCCTAAACATCAACGCATTGAATCTTGTCCTAAAACCCCGCAACTCACAAATTCATCGAATGGACTCCTAGCACAAGATACATTGTCACTATTCATTAAACCTAGTCTTAAGTCCCATGAACTTGCTCTCACTCCTGCAAACTTGCCCACATAGATATACTCTTCCATCCTACTTACTAACGATAAGTGACAATACTTCTCTTATAAGCTTATCACCCAACCTGACCTTTCACACACATAAGATCCATGCAAAGTGTAAGAAGTACAATACAACACAGGAAATATTAGATAAGCAAAGGGAAGAATTAAATCAAATTAGTTATTATGGTACAAAAGATAATAAGTGTTTTTGGCTTTGTAGGTATTGAAGGACTAATGAAGTGAGTAGCCAAGTAGGTGGAGGCCGATTTTCATGCTCAGGATAGAATGAACGATGGGCATATCCCTTGACACACATAGCATATAGGCTATAAGTGTTATGAAAGGCATGGGAAAGATGGCAGGGTAGAAAGGAACTGCAGGTCACCAGGTCATGCGGGATCATATGGACACCAGGTAATTAATAGCGATGACATCTATCCAAATCAAAAAGAGCCAAGTGGGACAACATTAAAAACACCTCTACCTCATCGTCATACCTCTATAGGTATTACCCAAAATATTATAAAATGAAGCAGAGAATAGGGAAAACTTCATTGTTTGGAAAATACATGGGTAGAACATGACTTGTCTTAGCCATAATAGTGGGATTAATACATTCATTCACCTAGTTATTTTCATCAGGAGGAAGTGTCAAGATTAAGCGGAGTCGAGCTAGTGAGGGACTTCCCTTTTTTTTCAAGAAGAATAACACCCATCACTAGAGAACAAAAGACATAGATCGATAGTTGGCAGTAATATATAGTTATCAAAATGAGTAACCAATTTGGAACCTTGTTGCAGGAAAGAAACGAGCATTCGAAATTTGACAGTTATTCGTGTTTCCAAAAAGGTAACGCTAAGGAGAAGGATTTTGTCTTATTCTCAGTCAAATAGTTCCCCTAAACCCTCGTCATAGGTTTTTGTTCAATGAGTAGGTTCATTTGTAGTTGGCCATCATTTGAACCAAATTTCCAAGGGGAAATCCCTTCACCCCCAAATATTTAGAGTTTGTCACCTTCCTGAGGAACACCATAGTAGGAAGGATATTATGTAATGATTTCTATTGGCTCCAAAAAATCCAAATGTAATGGTAATTGTAAGAGTAGGGAAATCCAAATGTAATGGTAATTGTAAGAGTAGGGAAGTTGTAAGTGAATAGTCATGTACTTAAGAAGGCCAACAATCCACCCTCAAGTATATAGGAAATACAATGTAACAGAAGAAGAGGGTTGGGGCTAGAAGGTCGAAATTGGGTATTGTATAATTATTTATTAGACTCAAAGACGAATAGGAAAGATATATGCTTGTTGTTGTATTCCTAAAAATGAATTACTTCTATGAAGGAGGATAATAGAAAACACCTTCATGGTTCATTTATTCAATAGTGCACTATTATTGATTGTTTTCTGCAAGCGTTTCAGTTTGTCATTCTCACCAATTGACATTTGTAGCAAATGGTTATAAATGAATTATGAATTCAATTACAGGAACATACTTATGAACGTCTATGTGCAAAAAAGTATGTAATATGATTTGACCTTGTAAAATTGGAACTAATTCTATTTTTCACATTAAATTATAGACCTATGATTGATTTTGTTATTGTTAAATAGGATTGCAACTTATCTTTAGAATAGGATAGCACTGTCATATGAGAATAGACATGAATTTAGAATTTAGCATGGCTTTGATGAAAAACCTCTCTATGAAGAGCAATTAATTTAGTTAGCAGCAGCTAAGCCCATATATCGTTGGAGGTTTGTATCCAAACGAGAGTGGGTTTAATTTGAGACCTTCCATAGAGGAAGTCTCGTTGATGTTGACATTCCACGTCAACAATGCATTATGTATTTATTAAAAAATTCACACTTATTTAGTGTCTCTAACACCTACTTTAGATGTGCAACATGCTCCTTCATAGTATAACTCAATGTTATCTTATGTGGTTTCTCTGAAAATGTTTACACAATGTTTGGGGGTTCTTCTTAAGGTTCGGGGTACATGGTGTATGATCAACACCTAAATGATTCATGATGGATTTTCACATGAGAGATTATCCATGATGGATTTTCAAATTGCACATGGCTTACTCAATGGTTCTTTTACCTAATTTGGGTGCTTGCATGATAGTTTTCCCTAAGGAATAAGAGAGCTCTAGACAACTTTGGTGATGTTCGACATGATGACCACATGGAGATGGTTACCTGCTTGGAGAACATCATGCTTAGGATGACGTGAATTTTACATATTGGAGGAAGGCATGGGGCCCTAAATATCATAGGTGGTATGTAACCTATCATGGATATTGCACTGGAACAGTTCATCGTGACAAATCTTATAATATTATGAAATCTTAGATTTATGCGATTATCCTTAGATCTCATATTTATTATCTCTAGCTTATGTGTGGAATTTGATAAATACTAAGATACAAAAATTAGATAATGGGAACAAATACACATCATCCACACAATTGAACGCAAGATTTTACCTGGGAAACCCAATACAAGAGAAAACCCATCTAGAATGTGAAGCATATCCTTTTCTCTCTTTACTTTAATTATAAAATTCAGATACAAATGAATGGGCACTCACTATGGAGTTAAATTTTCGCACTATGTCTTGAATGACCGCTACAAAATACTCCTCATTTTTATGCTCACAAAATACCACTTTCAGATGTTTTTCTCAGTTATTGAACAAGATACAATGAAAAATAATGGAACCCCTTCTCCTCCTAGTGGCCTAGTATATAACATAGCTCGATATCCATATAGGGGTAGGGTTTTGACTTCCTCAAACCTCAATTTTGAAAATGTTTTGGACCTTATAGAATATTTTTTAAAGTCCACATGTGGCTAGCCCCATATGCATAAGTAACAAGGGGTGATGTGGCATCCTCTCATACCATGGTGGTCAACATGGTAGGTCAACTTGTGGGAGGCATAAATTTTGGATATGAGCTCCAATTGATGCAACATTTTCACCATTAGAAAGGTATCTAAGTGTGTATCTGTATCAAGGGGTTTGAGCTAAATATGTGAAAGTTTTTTTCCAAAAACAATTCATTTTATGCCTTAAAATGGCTATGGAAGGCTTCAAATCCCAATTTTCCAAAATGGGACATGTCATTAAAAGGACCTTGCAAGTTGATTTCTCCAATTTTTCCCACTCTGAAAGCATTGAAGTAGATGAAAAGTAATATAATGATCTAATTTGTATCTATAGGGTATCTTGGATTCTTGCAGGGAGTCTTGGTGTTGACTCAGGGATGCTTGGGTTGCAATAGTGTTCATAGAGAGAGAGTGGACCCAATGGATTAAAAGGTTTAAGAGGATTGGAGTTATCTGAAGCTTGTAGGAGAATAATTATACACACCTCATGGAGCATCCTTGAATTTGGAACCTTACTTTTGGATGACACCACCATGGAGCTTGACATGAGTAACCTTGGAGTGTAGCACTACTTGTGTGTGAGCCAAAATGTGTTATTATAGGCTTCTTGTAAGGGAACGTTCCCACATATGTATCATTGACCTCCCTTACCTCTCATGTATATAGAGTAAGGAGAAATTCCTTCACTCAATCATTCATTCTTATTCATTCTTGTGTAGAGATGTGATTAAGAGGAGCACACTACTTCTCCTCTTTCTCTTGGATTTTCATTTTTGCTTGATCTTTATCTCTCTCATAGTTTCTAGGTTTCCGTATCTTCTTAGAGCATCTTGAATACTAAGTTTATGCATTATCTTTTGTAGATTTGGATATTGTAGTTTTGAGGTGAACCCCTAGATTGTACTTGTTGAAGTGAAGAAGGGAATGAGATGTCTTACCTTGGAGAACATGCTTGTGTGACGTCTTGGCAAAAAAATTGACATTTCCAAAAATGTTTGTGACACTGGTGCAAAATCCATAAATTGCTCATTTCCCCAAAACTCCATTCTGGTAAGTCTTTGCCATTATATCTCTGGTTATCTTTGAAAGAACTATGTATGTTAAGTATTTCCTTGAAAATGACCCTTTAACTAATTTTATCCTCGTTGCATCAAAATTCTATCTCACCCTTCACTCGATATTCTATTATAATAATCATATCCCAAATTGTGGTGAAGCCTTTTTGTTCTAATCCATTATTAGTTGTAGCCCAAAATAATAATTGTTTAATGGGTCTTTATTGAAGACTTATTTTGAATAATAATTAAAACCCTAAGTCAAAGTGGACTAAAATGTCATGCATAGACTCTATTCCACTTATTCTCATGATGGTTTCTTGCTTAAACCTTATCAAATTTGTTTCCCTATCCTAAAGGTCAATGCATAACATAAATGTCAAAAACGAATGGTAAGAGGAGTGCTCTAGATTGAAGGTTTTTTGTTTTAACATTTTGAATGGTCGAGATTAATGGCCATAAAGATCGACAAATCTTGCTTTTAAAATATGAACGAGCTTTAATGGAAAGGAAATCGTGCACGGTGACGTCACGAGGAATACCACCTATGTGTCAAAAATATCAGGTCACTATGTGACTTGTAAAATCACTTTCAAAAACTATTTTTTCAACTCGCATGGTAATTTTTGTTTGCCCAGTTTTTTAAAATTTATTTAGGGATTATAACTCAATGATCCCAATATCCAAGCATACAACTATGATCCAGCCTACCAAGTCTCAAAGTGCACTACTAAATACGAGGGATAGTGCCCACATAAAGCACTAAGGAGGAAGCCCACAAGGAAGCAATATTTATTGCACAACACGTTGATGAGAAGCATTGACAGTTGTGTATATAAAGTTTTCCAAACTTTATTTCCCATTGTAAGTGGTATTAAGACTGAGCATTCAAATGTCAAAGCGCTTGCCAATGAAGTGACCTAAAAAATTATGTGATCAATCTATCTTTATCCATTGCATATAGTTTTTCCGAACACAGAGATATCAACGCCTAAAGTACTCTCATCAATGGACAAATCAGCCATCCAGGTGGACAATGGTTAATTTTTGTGTATAAATAAAACAACTAGTAAAGTAATAGAAATAAAGGCTTCTCAAAGGGTAAAAGAACATGTGGCAGAGTTTCATAAACAGATTATTAGTTACAAGTGTCCAGTGATCAACATCAAGAAATGTGTCAACCCAAAACCTAACTTCTTGAAGACTGTTAGAGATATACTCCATATTATTTGTAGAAAAAATATGATTTAGTATTTATTTATATCTTATCAAGATCCTGATTTCTTGTAACTGTCATTCTAAACTTGGTCTACGAGGTTGTTGATCCTTGTCTTTTGGATCTGATTGTAATATTTTATATATTGGATCATTTTTTGGGATAAAGGAAAGGGGCCCAAGAGGGGGTTAGCAGCCTGAGGGGTTTTTTTATTTGGAATGTAATATGGGTATTTTCAATAAAAATGTTTTTCAAAATTGAGGAGATTTTGAGATTTTAGTTTACTAAATTATCTCTTTTCTTGTAATCTATTTTTATGTTTATATTGATTCTTCTTCTTCTCATAGATTCATTTGAGTTTCGATTATTGCAATTCAGTACCACCCCTACTACAACGAACTTTAGAGTATATATTTGAACACGATATTTCCTATGTTTTGTTGTGAACAAAACAAGACCTGTGTCTGAATGTTGTATGATTATTTTCTGGAAATTAAAACACAGTGTAAGTGAATCCCATGTCATTTTTCTATTGAAGAGGAAGGCCAGAGTTATTATTACCGGATACCTTACTAACCTATTCAATTTTGTTTCTCCTATATCTATCATCCATTCACTAAGATTTTTAAAGGATTTAGTAGATGAAGTCATGCCTCCTTAATTCTGACTTTTATATATCGAAAGGCTAATTGAAACCCTAATAAAAATCCTCACAAATCAAACCATTTATCATTATTTGGTTGAAAATGTGCTAGGCATTTCTCTCTTTTGCAACCCATAGAAATATCTAGTAACAACATTTTTTGGAGTCATTGTTGGGGATAGAGAACCGAATCTATTTTTCCATGGGTGTACGAAAAAGTTCAGATCTATTTATTTATAGTGAACAAGAAATAGATATCAAACATTAGTTGCATATATTTCACCTAGAGACTCCATGATCTGAAGAATCCACTATGACCTTTACTAGTGATTCCAATCAAATTCCAACACTCCACTAGTAAGGGAGTCATGTTGACAAAAAAGAAGAATTGTTTCAAAATGATCAGGTCTCAAATTGAAAGACTCTTTCCATAAATTTTTGGTCTTCTATTTGGTTCGTTCCTGCTATTTATTTTACACTTAAAAAAAAAAAAAATTCAGAGGATTGTAATTTTAAATCCTCATCTCTTTATTCTGAAAAAGAAATCCCAATTTCCTCTTGTATTCTTCAAGTAGAAAACTTTGGTTCATTGTTATCCTCTTAAAGTAATGCTAAGCCTCTTGTATCATTTGTGTTTGAGAGCTTTCTTGATCATAAAGTACAAATTCCTACTCTTCTAGAGAATATTCAATCTTTTACATTAGTTGGGAATGAAATTAATATTCCAAATCCTCCAGTATCTAATATATATTGTGATCAACCTGCAAAGATTCATCCTCATTCTTTAAAAAGATATAAACCTCTCAAACTTCCATTATCTCTTCATGATATACCTCCTGAAATTTTCAAATACATTCATTTATTTAATGGAGAAGATGATATTACAGCAGAAAGGCACATGGAAACTTTTGAACATTTCACAAATTGTTTAGATATTCATTATAAAGATTTTTTTTATGAGGTTATTCACTTAGTCATTAGTAGGAGAAGTAAAAATAAGGTTTAGAGATTTATCTGTTGAATCTATTACTTATTTGACTGACTTTCATGATGTTTTCCTACATAAATGGGCTAGCAAGAAATCTCATCATCAATATATTTCCGACTTTTATGCTACAAAAAGAAGGAATGATGAAACTGTGAAAAAATTCAATAGAATATTTGAAAAGGTTTATCACAATTTGCCTTTTGAAATTTGTCCTTCGAAAGTTTTTGCCAAGGTATATTATGCATTAGCGTATCATCCTAATTTACCATTTTACCTCAGAGAAAGGAAGTCCTCCACTTTGTGGCAAATGTTTATAAATGCTGAAGAAATTGAAAATAATTTATGGGATTGTGGGATGTTGCCTGATCAAATTGAGGAGGATATGAATGCAGAAGAGAAGAAAGAAGAAGATGAACAAGAAGGTTTAGACATGCATATTTCATATCAATAAACATGTAAATGATTGTGAAACCGATGTTTGAATTAATTTCTTAAGTGATTTCTATGGTGATGAAAATGAATTTACCAATTACGAATATGAACAAGAGAGATGCTATGAATATATTCAATAAAATTTTAAACATGATAAAAAACAAATCCTTCTATATTTATATTTAGAGAGATTAAATATTCATTAGCCTGTATATGAAATATGTGACTCAGAAACGGAGCTTAATATTGAATATGAGAAAAATTCCAAAACATTATCTTCAACAATTTTTTATGTTGAGCCAGTGTATGATGATTATGAGGAGTTTGATGAGAAAAAAACAAGATTTAAAGAGATGTGTTCTTTATTACCATATTTTGAAATTTTTAAAGGACCCATATATGATAGTGATGATCAACAAATTGATTATGTTGATTTTGAAAAAGAAGTTAACATATTTTTTCCTGTTTCTTCTTCATTTGATGAACACATGGAAAAGTCTTATTTCATAAAAAAAAGTGGATATTGTGAAGCAACAATTCAATCTTTCGGAACTAAAGAAGGAAATCTCTCATAATTTTCAAGATCCTGTTGAAGTCTATTTGAATGTTTTTTCAAATAAAATTAACTCATCTTTGTTTCATTCTAAGTATGGAGTTCAATCTAATGATGAGTTACAAATGGATATATTGTTGTCCCTCATTCCCAAGAACATAGAAAAGGATGATCCTGAACAAAAATTAGATTTACAAAAATAAGTGTTATTATTATTAGTTAGATTAGTTTAGGTTGAATACATGAAACTAAACTCTATTGATCACTTACATTTATTCGAGTCTCTATAAAAATGATAGAATTTATTCATAGACAAAATTTCAAACATGTTGTTTGCACAAGTAAGGTGAAAATCCTTTTATTTCTTTATCCTTATTGAAATGGTATATTTGAGGGAATTCCTTAAAATGTAAGTTGTTATATTAAATGATAATTGATAATATATCTCAAGGGAAAATTGAAAGAATAAAAGATAAACTATCGTCATGCTCATAGGAAAAGATATGGTTAATCTTGATACAGACAATGATAGGTTTTAGTGTTTGATAGAGATTATTTCATAATGCAAAGTGATGAAGGCACATGGTCTACATTTCTTGGCGCTTTGCAGGAAAGCATCATCCTGGGATGGAGACTAATGTTGGAACAAAAATTGACATTTCCAAAAAATATTGTGACACTTGTGCAAAATCCATAAATTGCTCATTTCCCCAAAACTCCATTATGGTAAATCTTTGCCATTATATCCCTTGTTATCTTTGAAATAACTATGTTTGTTCATTATTTCCTCGAAAATGACCCTTTACCTGAGCTTATCCTCATTGCATCAAAATTTTATCTCACCCTTCACTCGATCTTCTATTATGATAATCATATCCCAAATTATGGTTAATCCTTTTTGTTCTATTCCATTATTAGTTGTAGTCCAAAACAAAAAAAAATAATGAGTCTTTCTTGAAGACTTATTTTAAATAATAATTAAAACCTTAAGTATAAGTGGACTAAAATGTCATGCATAAACCCTATTCCACTTATTATCATGATGGTTCCTCCTTAAAATTTATAAAATTTGTTTCCCTATCCCTAAATGTCAATGCATAACATAAATGTAAAAAATAAATGGTAAGAGGAGCGCTCTAGATTGAAGGGAAAATAAATGGTAAGAGGAGCGCTCTAGATTGAAGGGAAAATAAATGGTAAGAGGAGCGCTCTAGATTGAAGGTTTTTTATTTTAATGTTTTGGATGGTCAAGATTAATGGCCATAAAGATCGATGGATCGCGCATTTCAAATATGAACGGTATTTAATTGAAAGGACATCAAATGTGGTGATGTCACAAGGAATACCACTTGTGTGACGTGTAAAAAGATCAGGTCACCACTCGACTTGTCAAACCACTTTTTCAACTCGCGCGATAATTATTGTTTGGTCTGGTTTTGTAAACATTATTTAGGGCTTATAAATCTCGAGCCCAATCTCCAAGAATACAACCGAGAGCCAGCCTACCAATTCTCAAAGTGCACTACTAAATACCAAGGGCAGCGCCCACATAAAGTGCCAAGGAGGAATCCCACAAGGAAGCCATATGTATTGCACAAAACGTCAACAAGAAGCATTGACAACTGTGTATATAAAATTTTCCAAACTTTATTGCCCATTGTATGTGGGATTAAAACCTAGAATTCAAATGTCAAAGCGCATGTTAATGAAGCGACCTCAACAATTATGTGATCAATATGTCTTTATCTAGTGCATATAGTTTTTCCGAACACAAATATATCAACGCCTAAAGCACCACTCTCATCAATGGGCAAATTAGCCATCCATATGGACAATGGTTAAGCTTTGTGTATAAATAAAACAAATGATAAATTAATAGAAACAGAGGCTTCTCAAAGGGAAAAAGAACAGGTGGAAAATTTTCATAAATAGAGCATCACTTACAGGTGTCCAGTGATCAACATCAAGAAATGTGCCAACTGAAACTTAATTGCTTGAAGACTATTATAGATATACTCCAAATTAATTGTAGCAAAAATAAGATTTAGTATTTATTTAGATCTTATTAAGATTATGATTTCTTGTAACTGTCAGTTTAAACTCGGTCCTTTTACAATCAGATCCATTCACTAAGATTTTTAAAGGATTTAGTAGATGAAGTCATGTCTTCTTAGTTATGACAATTAGATATTGTAAGGCTTATGGAAACACTAATCAAAAATCCTTATAAATAAAATCGTTTATCATTATTTGGTTGTAAATGTTCTAGGCATCCCACAAAAATCTCTAGTAACAACATGATGCATGTTTGTTGGATCTCCTTAGTTGAGCTAGAGTTTTGGAGAGATAGAGGATTGCATTAGCATTGTGATAGGGTTATGGTAAGTAAATTTAATAATTGTAAATGTAGAAGTATGATGAGATTAATAATAGAATTAAAACAATAAAAATACAATAGGGTTATGGTAAGTAAATTTAATAATGATCCTGAATGAGATTTCTAGGGTTTGTGATAGGTTAGGGCTTCTCGGCCCCTCACGGGGGTTAGCAGTTGGAGGCCTGGATCGGGATTCTGGGGATGTGAGTCCAGGAGATTTATGGTTCTTAAGATAAGGTAGCAGGTGGAGAGTAGGGGGTAGGGGAGGCATAGGAATGAGTTGTTAAAATGATAGTTGAGATGGCGTCTCAGGTAGAGATCCAACTAGTGGACTTATCGTAGGAGCAGTGGTGGATTCAAAAAGGACTGTAAAAATATGATGCGGAGTACAAAGCAGATTTATGGAGTTACAAACAACATTTAAAAATGTCAGGTGAGGTGACAAAGGCAATGGAAGCTAGGTGGATGAGCAGAGTAGTGAATGAGACAGTTGACATTTCATCGGTCGATCTGGTCTAGTGTAGTACACTAGATATAATAAATGAAATATTTTCTAGGGAATCAAATTGTGGGGGGAGCACAAGACGAAGAAGGTGAGTGTCTCAGCCCATACCGTGCATTTTGTTGAGGGGGTTGGTCTGGAACAAAAACCAGAGGGGGAAAAGATCGATCGTGACTGGTCAGAGAGTAGCGTCTCAGAGTCTGCGCAGCGAGACAGATCGGGTGAAGGGGGTGTTAAATTTTTAATTAAAATGAAGTACCAAGGCAAATGTTTCTCTTCCCTAGGCGCCTAAGGGGAGAAATTGTCGAATGTGGGTCTTAGTCAAATTAATTTGTGAGATGAAAATTAAAAGATAACTTTAT
>ML784937.1:459867-470035 GCA_009831015.1 Picea engelmannii
GTGGTACGGTAGATTATGGTCTGGACTATCATAGAGGAGATGGAGTTCGTCTGGTTGGCTATACAGACTCAGATTGGGCAGGATGTGTTAGTGACAGGAAAAGCACTTCAGGGTGTTGCTTTGGATTGGGATCAACAGTTGTGACTTGGTTCAGTCGGAAGCAGAAGTCAGTGGCTTTGAGTTCGGCAGAGGCTAAGTATATGGCAGCTAGTCAGGATAGTTGTGAGGCCCTTTGGCTTCGCAAGATGTTGATTGGATTGTTCGGTGTGCAGTTGAGGCCTACCGTGATTTACTGTGATAATCAGAGTTGCATTAAATTCTTGGAGAATCCAGTTTTTCATGACCGATCTAAGCATATCGAGATTCGGTATCACTTCATCCGTGATTATGTTCAGAGAGGAGTTGTGGAGCTACAATACATATCTACTGAGGAGCAGGTTGCAAACATACTCACCAAGGCATTGAGTATGGGCAAGTTTGTATATTTCAGGGACAAGCTTGGAGTGGTGAGTAACACTTTCCTCGGTATGAGGGAGTGCTAAATTTTTAATTAAAATGAAGTACCAAGGCAAGTGTTTATCTTCCCTAGGCGCCTAAGGGGAGAAATTGCCGAATGTGGGTCTTAGTCAAATTAATTTGTGAGATGCAAATTAAAAGATAAATTTATGATTAAAGTGAGGGTGAGTGAAGAGACACCAAATATCAGCCACCCATCTGATCTAATCTCAACCGTTATATTAGAAAACTCCTCACCTTCCCTCATGAGGTTGATTAAGGCAATTGGGCGCACCCATTCTTGGATGTTGAAGAAAATATTGGTGAGAGGCCAAGAGGCTTTTTGGTGAGATGCCAAGAGCAAGAGGAAGTTGAAGCATTCTTGTTGAGAGAACAAGAGGATCTCAAGAATTCTTGTTGAGAGAACAAGAGAGAGCAAGAGAGAGGTCAAGCTAAAGAAAAGAGATAGCAGCTGCAATTTCTGGGAGTATTGGCATGCATTCCAAGGTTGCCGAATAACATTGAGTGGCACAGAAATTGAATCTTAGCAGAGTTTTGGTACGAATTTCGTGACAGTCCGTACAGCATTAATTGTCGTACTGTTGTACGAATTTCGGGTTCAGAAATTGAGGAGCAAAGCTACAAGAATGTCTAGATAAGTTTGTGTAAATATCTGAAGATGAATATGATGTAAAAGAATTTCTCAGAAGCTCATAAATAATACAAATCCCTCTCTAACTGGTTTTCCCCTTGTGGGTTTTTCCAGGGTCGAAGTTAGACCGAAATTCTTTGTGTCTATATTTTCTGAGTTTTGCATATTGCTAATATTTTATTTCTGCGTTGAAAACGATGTTCATAATCCTCATGTTTCAGTTCTGAAATTTATTTTATGTTAAGTTTTTATATGCTGAAACACCAGGCTGTAGCATATGCTGAAACACCAGGCTATAACGTATGCTGAAACACCAGGCTGTAGCTTATGTTGAAACACCAGGCTGTAGTATATGCTGAAACACCAGGCTGTAGCTTATGCTGAAACACCAGGCTGTAGCTTATGCTGAAACACCAGGTTGTAGCTTATGCTGAAACACCAGGCTGTAGTATATGCTGAAACACCAGGCTGTAACATATGCTGAAACAGTGCTGAAACTGAGTTTGGCATTTAAATTTGACTGAAAAATCAACGAGACTGAAACTGGGTTGGGATTTTGAAAAATTAACAGGGGGAATCATGGTGTAGATTGTTATGTTAGCTTATGCAGTCGCGCACTGAATAGTCCAGTTTCAGATAAGTCTCGACACCTTGTTCCTCACGGCGGGGAGGGGAGTGACCGAGGGGGAGAAGATAGTCATTTATTTGATACTTTGCAGTGAGTTAGGGGGAGTGTTAGGAGTCTTTTACAGGCGACCGGGGGTATAGGTTGTGTGGTTTCGGAAGGGACAGGGGAGCTTCCCTTTTTGGGGGGTTGACTTTAACCAGCAGGCGTGAGCCTTATAGATCAGTTACAGGCTTAAGGGTGTGAAAGATGAGAAAACCAAAAACGTCAGTGACACTAAGCAGAGACGTTGGGATGGAAGTTGTGGGTATTTTTTCCCTTCGCGTCCTGGTGGGAAGATTTGGCTACTGGGCTCTGGGGGTAAAGGATATATGTGCATGGGTAGTAGAAAAATGGGGGCCATTGCTAGGATATGAACTAGAGACTTTTATCCTATTGAAGGGATGGTTCTGCTTCTTATTCAGGTCTTCAGAAGATGCAGAGAGGGTGCTTCGACAGGTATGGGTTGTAAATGAAGGTAGTCTGATGATTAAATGTTGGCATTCAATCCAGAAAAAGAGATTTTTAGGTTTCGACACTTATGGGTGTTTTTACCAAGGTGTCCACTAGTGATGTGGAGCTTAGAGATGTTCACAATCATAGGGAACAATATTGTAAAATTTCTTCATGTGGATTTGAAACGGTTGGGGGGACATGATTGCCGTATGGGAAAGATCCTGGTTGAAATGGATATTTTCGAAGGGCTTCCAGAGGAGATTGACATTATTTGGCAAGGTCTGAAGTTTCATCAACGACTGGACTATGTTGGTATTGTTTTCTGATGCTCGGGGTGTAAGGCAACCGATCATATTCAGCATCAGTGCATGGGAGCAATAACACATAAACCTCCTCTTTTTGTTGGGAATTCAAGGCTGAATTCAAGGGACAACTCACCTATTCTGGATGATCAAACCGATTGGATTGAAAATCAAATTATGGAAAGCAATGAGGAAATGGGTAAGTCTTTTTCTTGCAGTTCAAAAAATTTAAAAAATTTGAATACTCTTTTTAAGCACGAGGAGGCGGTGATAATTCCAGATATACAGACTGGGGACTCATCGTTGAAGGGACAGGTAGGAGTAAGGATTTTAGAGAATGGTGAGAGCTTTCCTGAGTTTTCTAAAATGAGGGTGAGTTTGGAAGGTGCGGGGAGTATATCCAAGGGAGTTGGGGTCGATTGTCCAGAGGTAGTTAATCGGATGGGTGGGGTGGATTTACTTACAAAACCTACATTGGGTTTAGGGAAAGGGAGGACTCCGATGTCATTTATTGATCGCTCAAAGTTTAAGGACAAGGGCGTAATTGTTAACAAAACTATTATGTTATCAACAGAAACCTTGGGATGTGGGGATTCACAAGGGAATTCAGATAGATTAGGTTCTGTTGAAGTGCCTCTTGCACTAGTTAGTGCTCGAAGCATAGGACTAGTGGAGGGTTTTAGGACACAAAATTCTACAGTTCTATTATTGTGGCGTGGGGAGTTACTACAGGGAACATCTTTTTGGATATGGATGGGAAGGAAGCTATCAATTCGATAGCGACCACAGTTGAGGGGTCTGCAAGGCTGGAATCGGGCTCCGTGGAGAGGTCAAAAACTTCTATTGTTGTGGAGGAGGGATCTATTAGAGGGAACAACAATTGGGGATTGGACGGGAAAGGATCTATAAATCTGATAGCGTCCACAGTTGAGGGGTTTGAAAGGATGGAATCAGGCTCCGGGGAGGGGTCACACTCTCTAAATGACTTGGATCCAACTGTGTTATTGGAAGTGGAGGAATCATTAAAAACTTTCTTACCTTCCTATAGGGAGGTTCTAAATCGTATGAAGATTCTTATTTTTGCTAGTGGGGAGTTATTAATTAAACATGGTGAAAATATTGGGATGAAAGATGGGGATAGGGGACCGATATCTAATGGTCGGGGGGATGTGGATGTATTGATTAAAGGGATTGTTTTAAAAGGATTGGAAAAAGAATTCTCTCCTATTAAAACTAGGAGTGCTAGGAAATTAGGAAAAGAGAAGGAAATCTATGTTGTAAATTGTTTGGAGGTTACAAAAATCCCTAGGACGCTTAGAGCTCAGAAAGCCCTAGCAAGGGTGAAAAGATGATTTTGGCAACTTTGAATGTGAGAGGAGTGGGGGGATCCTTAAAATATCTATCCCTCAATAGGTTCTTAGAGAAAAATAAGCCAGATATTATTTTCATTTAGGAAACCATGGTAGGAGCAGAAAAAGCAAGGGAGGTTTTTAATAAAATTCTTCCTAAGTAACACTTTTGCGGGGTAGACTCTAATGGTCTCTTGGGGGGTCTGCTCACATCATGGAATCCTCGTAAAGATGAATTTGTAGCATACTTGACACCTACGGATTTTTTTGGAAGGTGTCGTGAAAGATACTAGTTTAAAGATGAAGATGATCAACTATTATGAGTTGTATGCTGACAGAGTGATGTTTTGGGAAGATTTAAAAAGATTTGGGATTTTTTATATGGAAAATTTAATTCTTGGGGTGATCTTAATTTTACCACCTCAAGTAGGAAAGTTTGATTTAAGGCACTAGGGTGGACCCTTTACAACTTTATTTCAGACATTTGATACAAGATGGTGGGTTAGTGGATGCAGAGCCAGTAAAAGTTCTTCCAACTTGGAGGAATGGAAGAAAAGGTCAAGGATTTATTGGTTAAAGGCTGGATCATTTCTTGATTTTTGAGAAACTTGTTTCTTCAGGAATTAGTTATCAATCTTGGGTCTGCAAAGACAAGATCTCGGATCACATACCAATATTGCTACAGTTGAAATTTGGGAGTGACTTTGTTAGTTACCCTTTTAAATTTAATGCAGTTTGGTGGAGGATCAAGATTCTATTAGCTTGGTTAGAACCAGGTGGGCAGGTTTGTTGGGGATAGAGAGAGGTTCTGAATCCTATGGATTGGCTGGTAAAGAAACTAAAGAGGTTTAAGATTTTAGTAACTACTTGGGAAAGAAAGAAAAAGGATGAAGGGAAGAAAGAGATGATTCAGTTGGAAATGGAACTGGATAAATTATACACATACTTTCCAGGAGGGAGGGTTTGTGGGGGATAAGGACAAATTATTGGTATTAGATAAATAACATAGAAAAAGGGTTCTTCTAAAGCAAGAGAAGGAGACTTGGACACGAAAAATTAGGGTAAATTGGTTGGCAGAGGAGGATGTGGATATTCATCCATTTTCATTTTCAGGTATTATAGATTCTAGAACATCATATTAAATATAAGAGTTACATCACGTTAGGCGATGGAATTTTACAGGCCAAACTAAACAGTGGGCTGTTAGGGTTCAGATAACATTGGGGTCCATCGGGAGATTCCAAACGCAGAGAAAGAAATGCCAACTTAACCCTTCAAATACTTTCAGATCAACTGTGCAATGATCTGCTGGTGAGCCGTCCACAGTAATTTCATCTAGCCGTTTTCTACTATCCGTTTCTGGCAACGGAATTTCAGTCAGTATTTTACCAGTGTTCACAATGGCTTCCATTTTACTGTTCTGGCAGTAACGAAAATCTTTTGGGATGGCATTGAAACTGTGACCTAATATAATCATCTTATTCAAATTGGCAGCTTTCCAATTTACGTGAAATATAAACAGATACTTGTTTAAGTTGCGATCAAAAGGGACGAAAAATAGCGTGGGTGTGTCCACTGTTATATGGTCATCAGGTAGAAGAATACAGTTGAAGGAATTTATAGCGGTCTGCTACACTGGACTCAAACATCCATCGTGCACCGTGATATCACTTATCAAATGAGATTTCTCCCTTAATAAAATCGCAAAAGCTAAAGCAGTGTAAGCTTCACTATCCTCCATCGACGTAATGTCAAAGATAACAAGTTTTAATTGTGAATGATGTGAATTTTTGCCTATCACTCTGTCTATTCGTCCCATCATTTCTGGGTCTCGTATTTGTTTCATAACTTCTCCATAAAATGGAGATTTTTCTAATTTTTCCTTTAATTTCTTCTTCTTCATCTATGGGTGCAGACGTTTCCTCAATAAATTCTAACGAGACATCCCAGGCAAAGAAATGCCAATTTACTCGTTCAAATGCTCTATGGTACACAAAAAATGGATCCTTGAAGCTAATAGGTTTGTATGGCAGAGGTATTTCACGAACTCCATGCTCACTGTTACTTAAAGCTTCAACTTCATTACCAACAGCATCAGGAATTGATTCGTTGAAACATTTAAAACTGCCACCCAATATAATAATCTTATTCAAATGGTCACTCGTCCAGTTTGCCTTCAATACATTCTGATAGAGAAGCAATGGGCAATGAGGCATGAAAAATAGCGTGGGTCTGACCACTGTCCGTTTGCCATCTTCGTCGAGAGAAAGACAGGTGCAATTGAGGAGATTTATAGCCATTTCATCGAATGGAGACAGAATTGGATCATAAACTTGGATATCATGAGACACCCATTCAAATTTCTCTCTTAATAAAATGGCAAAGGCTAACTGCACGTGAGCCAACTGATTAGAGTCCAGCTTTCCAAGGCCATACAGAACAATTTGTAATTGTGAATGATGCTCGTCTCTGTCTATCGTCCTTTTTATCAGTGCAACCATTTCTGGGTCCTGCATTTGTTCCATAAATTCTCTGTAAAAAACAGATTCCTCTAACTTTTCCCGAGCGAGCTGTACTTTTTCGATTGTTTGCCAAACTTTTGTTTCAATGTCTACGTCAGAAAAGGTGCTGTCCATTATTGCAATTCGAATTACTCAATAATTGCCAAGAGAAAGTGCTCAATGAATTTAAAAATACTTCTACAGATAGAAATCCTTGAAGCTATGAATGGAATAAATATATATTTATACAACTTTTGTCCATGTGGATGGGTGTGTCGGTTCAAACGGAATCATGCGACTGTTTTACTCAAAATTGATTGCAATTACTCGATGTGCACCATTGACCTTCCTAAAATAGAAAAATGGCATTGTAGAATGACATTTTAGCGGGCATTTGAAATCAAACTTATATTCATGAGAGGATTCCATGCAGTAATAGCCAAGTAACATGCTTTGCATTGTCCTAATTATAACAACTATTCATTTTCTTAGAAATAAGTATCAATGTATAGGTTATAGTTAATGTATAGGTTATAGTTAATTAGGTCTAGTTTGGATGGTTGTAAGGAATGATTGCTATCCTTATTAATGATTTAATTCTCATCAATGATATAATGAATTCATAATGAGTATTGTTGTAATGGCTTTTAATCTATATGTGTTGAAAAGGTTTCTTTATTCAAAAATTGAATAGCAAGAAATTCTTCTTTTCCTGAAAAAAAAAAAACATCAAAATATAGGTTACTATATTCAACAACCCTATTCAAGAAACACTTTTACTTAGAACCTAGCCATTACTAATTTTAATATAATGTTAAAACATTAAATAAATCTTGGTAAAAATGTATTGATTTCAAATATTAAATACCCTTTCATCTAATCTAGTATAAATGAAATTATTTATTTTAAAATGTTATTAATGGAATACTCAAATTTGAAATTTTTTAATAAAAAAATTAAGAAATTAATTGGGTTTAGTTTGGATGGTTGCAAGGAATGATTGATGATGATGTTCATTAACGTCCACTAAGACAAAATTGGTCTATCCAACCTTAAGAGGGTAAGTGATTACTTGTGATTCTTTAGAATTTTGTTTCTGTGCTCGAAAAGCATTAAGAGAAGCTTTCCAAGATCACCATGCTTTTGTTGAGTTAAAAGGATAGGAAGGTTGGTAGTGTGATAAATATTTTGAAAATGAGATCTAATATGGGTATAGGCTGACAATCTAAAAGAAAGTGTGTTTCATCTTCAACCTTTTTAGTGTCACAAAGGTGACACACTCTTTCATCCCATGTCTTTTTAGAAATTGACTAACGCCTAGTTTCACTATGGAGCTCGTGAGAATTTTTTCTTATCTTAGGAATGATTTTTTTTTTTTACACTTGGCAAAACATATAGATAATTTTCATCTTCTAGATTAGGGTTGATTACATCTTTATAATACCTTAATTTTTTTTTCCCTCTAACTCTTTATCACACCACATTTTCTCCTTAAATTTTGATTTGACATCTTTTTAATAATATCTTTATTCTGCAAAATGGTTTCTTCCATGATTCCCCATTAGCTTAGCCAAGATCGCGCGTCTTTATGCCATCCTCGCTTGAGTCGATGGTGGTTATGACTTGATTTTGAAGCAATTTTAGGTAGCCTCTTGTCTTCCATGTTGTTTAACTTGTTCTTATACATTACGTATCTAGTCATAGCCATGATCTCAATGGGGGAGAGGCTTGTTTCCAAGAGGAGGATGGGATAGGGCGCATTTCCTTTAATTTTGAGATTATAGGTTATAAAATTCTTTTGTATTTTCTCTATCTTTCTCCAGGATTCACGAGAGATACTACAACCCCAGACTTCACATCCATAAAGAATAACAGGTGTAACAAGAGTCTCAAAGAGGAGTTTCTTCTTATCCCAACTCTAAAGATCAACTGATTTACAATTGTTTTCAAGCCCATAATAAGCTTTCCATCCCCCAATAATCCTTTTCTCAATGCTATAATTCCAATTGAACTTGTGGTGAATATCAATTCCAAGATATTTGTATGAAGTCACTTCATCCAAGTTGTTGTTGTCATATACAAATTTATCATAAGGGATCTTATTGGATTTAATAATCATGACCTTAGTCTTATCAGTATTAATAGTCATACCCATCTTGGAGCAAAAATCCTTGAGGATTCTTATTTGGTTTTCAAGATCATGGGGGCTCATTGCCATAAGAACGATATCATCAGCATAAAGAAGAAGATTGATGACTACACCAGTGAGAGTAGGGTCGACACAACCTGTTTTTTCCAAGCATTCTTCTAACTTGTCAATGTATATGCCAAAAAGGGTAGGGGACAAGGGACAATCTTGTTTGACTCCGATATTGCAGTTAATCACTTTTGACTAGCCCTCAATGTTTTTAAACTTAGAAATAAAATTCTCATACATCCTTATTGCAACAGCCCTCAACTCAAGAGGCACTTTTATCTCTTCCAACCTATTCCAAAGGTTTTTCCTAGGAACCATGTCAAAAGTTTTTCTAAAGTCAACAAAACAACAAAAAAGATTGGTTTTAGTATTGCAGAACTTCTCTGCAATGATCCTTAAGGTAACAAGATGGTCCACAGTTGAATGATATCTCCTAAACCCAACCTGGCCTTTAGCTCTTTTACCATGACTTTCTAGCCAAAGGATATTCTTCTTTTCCAAAATAATTCCATAAAGCTTGGATAAAATCGGGCTAATCATAATGGTCCTATAATTAGAGGGAATGTTTCTATCCCCATTTTTAAAAATAGGAACAATGAGGCTTTGCATCCAGGGTTTATGGAAGCCCTACTTAACTT
Source organism: Picea engelmannii (assembly GCA_009831015.1). NCBI lineage: Eukaryota > Viridiplantae > Streptophyta > Pinopsida > Pinales > Pinaceae > Picea > Picea engelmannii. The sequence continues at coordinate 469,122 of ML784937.1, forward strand.
CTAAATTGAAGAGCTTGTGTATGTGAGGGATAAGGATTGGCCTTCCGATTTTAAAAAATTCAGCTTGGTAGCCTTCAATGTCCTTAGCCTTCCCATTTGCGAGCCGCTTAACCCCGAACTCTATGTCATCTAAAGAAAAAACTTATTCCTTTGTAGGGACAATAGGAATGGTGTCCATGGAATTTGGGAACTCGTAAAGACTTTTAAGGTGGGAATTTCAAGTCCTTAAGGGATGATCCGGATTTATGTAGGAACACAATGAAATACAGAAATACACATAAACGCAGAGCTGCAGCAGAAATAAGACTTCATTTCATTAATAACAAATGACTGAAATATGCTTACAGAAAGAATGGAAATAAACTAGCTAGGGCGTTGGTAGCTTATCTCTGAGAAGAGATGTGGCTACTACTCTCATCCGTGAGAAGATGATTACAATGAGGCTCTAGAGGCCTTTTTACAATAGACGAGAATGCCAAAAGTAATAGACATCCAAAAACCTAACCCTAGGAGATGAAGCGCCAAAAGTCATGTGGGCCCCGTTTGGGTAAGTTAGTACATCAACTTCCCAGGGTCGTAACTTTTGCATACGATCTCCATTTTAGGCGTGTGATAGCTCGTTGGAAAGGTATCGTCGAGGAGATTCATTTTGGGGGCTCAATCATGCCTTTGGCTATCATTGAGAACCTTGATCTCAAAAAACCTTCATTTAGGCCCTCAAAATGGCCTCAGAAGTTAAAACCTGCTAAAAATAGTAAATTGCCAAAATTTCCAGAAAACTGTTTTGAGCCAGTCGAAAAAGGTGGGTGGCCACCGATATCCACCTGGATCAATCCTCCCTCCTTAGGAAGCAATGGTCCCCATTGTGTTGAGTTCCTCCATGAGATGAGGAAACTTCTGCTGAACTTGGTCCC
>ML784937.1:474669-495259 GCA_009831015.1 Picea engelmannii
AACCCTAGGAGATGAAGCACCAAAAGTCATGTGGGCCCCGTTTGGGTAAGTTAGTACATCAACTTCCCGGGGTCATAACTTTTGCATACGATCTTTGTTTTAGGCGTGTGATAGCTCGTTGGAAAGGTATCGTCGAGGAGATTCATTTTGGGGGCTCAATTATTCCTTTGACTATAATTGAGAACCTTGATCTCAAAAAACCTTCATTTAGACCCTCAAAATGGCCCCGGAAGTTAAAACCTGCTAAAAATAGTAAATTGCCAAAATTGCCAGAAAACTGTTTTGAGCCAGTCGGAAAAGGTGGGTGGCCACCGATATCCACCTGGATCAAGGGAATCCTATTATTTTCTTTAGTATTGTGTTTTAGAATTTGGCTCTGTAACTTCCTAGGATCCAACTTGTATAGTTGTGAAAGTCACTCTTGCCTTTTATTGATATAGTATCTTTTTTTCCTTTTAATTAGGGCTTTGTACATATTGATCTTATCTATTTTTAAGGACTCATTAGAAGCATCCCTAATGGATTTCCTAGCAATTTTACATTCTTTATCACACCAAGGGTTGGTCGCTCTATTATTTTCTTTATAGGACACCTCGAAAGAGAACTTGTTAATAGAAGTGGAAAGGGTAGTTGTAAAATTATGATAGAGTTCTTCAATGTTGTCCTTATAAGTTAGGAGGTTTAATTTACTATTTAAATCCTTTAAGAAAATGTCAACTTTTCTTTTGTCAAAACACAAATTCCTTTGATTATCAGAATTTCTTCAATGGTGCTCCTATGCATGGAAAATTTTAGAGTTAGGGTTAAAGGTTTATGATAAGAGTTATCCTCCCTACCTCTCCACCTAGATTCAATTCTCATAAATGACATTATGAGCTCATAATGAGTATTGTTGTAATGGATTCTAACCTATATGTATTGGAAAGTTTCCTTTGATTCAAAAATTGAATAGAAAAAAACTGTTATTTTCGTGGGAAAAAAAAAACATCAAAATATATTTTACTATATTCAACAACCCTATTCAAAAAACACTTTTACTTAGGTCCTAGCATTACTAATTTTAATATAATGTTAAAACATTGATAAAACTTGGTAAAAATGTATTGATTTCAAATTCTAATCACCCACTCATCTAATCTACTATAAATGAAATCATTTGTTTTAAAATGTTATCAATGGAATATTCAAATTTGAAATTTATTAATAAGAAAATTAAAGGAAAAAATATCTAGAATTGTAAATGTGGAAGAGGCAACAAAAAAAAATGTAGATGAAAACCAAGAACTAGTATTGATTGGTGGAGATTAAATATTTAACATCTCCATAAAAATGTATACCTTCTATAACATTATTAGGAGTGGGTTATACCTTCTATGACATTAATATAGTAGGAGTGGGTTATTTACGGGTAGGATGCACTCAATGGTAAGTACCATAATATTAATAATCCACATGTTAATCACATTTATGCCTCAATACCAATGCAAGGAAATAAACATTAGCTCCTCCCCTTTTGAATGTTTCTCATGGAAAATTGGGGATTTGAACTCTTGGTCGAACTATATGACAAGAAAGGTGAGATTATGGTGAATTATCAAGCAAGGCATTGAAGGGACTTTGAAAATATGTCTCACAATGTCCAATGATGCTTGTTCAGTATTATTGTTGTTCTTATGTTGGTAATAATCATTCTCAGTTTCGGGAATTTGAGGAATGAAGGTGATTTATGGGGGTTATTTGTTTTAATTTTAGTTGGTATGAGGGAGCTTTTATCTTTGCAAATTTCAGTTTTGTTGTTCTTGGAACTCAACATTTGGGGCGAACTTTAGTGGAGACTTTATGTAATTGTTAGCTTATATCATGATTTCCTTGTTTCATGAATCTAAATCAATATGTGGCCTTGGTGTTTCCAGATTTTGCATCATTTTCTGCAGTTTGGTGTTAGCTTCTGAATGCTTTGTTAGCCATCTTAGGGAAGTTTTGGGAGTGGTTTTGTGAGTTTGTTGGCTTCTCTGGTTTTAGTCTCTAGTTCTATTCCAGTTCTCTAATTTTGGATTAGTGGTAATGGATTTTAGAGAACTACAAGAGATCAAGAGAATTCTTTGATATCATGAAAAAATGATCCAACTTGATAATATAACCTCTAGATTTTTGGTCACCTCTAAATTTTTTGACAATGAACACTAGTTCATTTCTCAATTTGTTTCTATTATGGGCAAATTGGTACAACGGAAACAACAAATTTCCCCCCTTGAAGTTGAATGAAATATGTTAAGGCATCTGGAAATCAACCTATGCAAAGAGGGTCAATCATGAGCATCCAACCAACAAGTGTTCATGAATTCAAAGTGAAGGGGAGTTAAAGAAAGAGGATATTGTGCACCAGTTGATCGAGAACATGGAGATTGTGGACAAAGACTATGTCCCAACCAACATTGGCCTAGAAGAGGATACTATACATCAACTTTTTTGTTAAGTTCGTGTTTTTTTTAATTATTAGTCTATTAGGCATTTTCTATTTAATCTATACTAGCAACAAGCACTCGGAATTTTTTCCCACTAATAGTTTTGTATTTTGTACACAAGGAACTGTTCATCTTGATTGAAATATGTAGATAAACAACACAATGTGATAGTGTTGTCAATCATAGCTATAATTTTTTTATAATACAAATTCCCCGGTTTCAGATTTTTTTAAAGTAGGAGTGGGTTATTTAAGGATGGCCTTTACCTTTGTTGGATTTATCCTCAACTCAACTCTATCAATCACATGCCACAAGTATATTAGGTATTACTTACAAAATTCACATTTATTTAGTGTCTTTAACACCTACTTTAGATGTACAACATGCTCCTTCATAATATAGGTAAATGTTAACTTTCATGGTTACTCTGAAAGTGTTTACACCATGTTTGGGGGTGCTTTATAGGATTTGAGGTACATGATGTACGATCAACCCATAGATAATTCATGATGGATTTTCACATGGGAGAAGATACATGATGTATTTTCACACAGGAGGTGATCCATGATGGAATTTCACATTGGAGATGGATTACTCAATAGTTGATTGACCTAAGTTGGGTGCTTGCATGATATTCTTCCCTAGGGCATTAGATATCTCCTGACATCTTTGGTGACGTTCTACATGATGACCACATGGAGATGGTTGGTTTCTTGGAGAACACCATGATTAGGATGATGAGGATTTACATCTTGGAGGATGGATTTTACATCTTGGATGATGGATTTTACATCTTGGATAAAAACTAGTGTGGGTATGTTCACTTTTATTTGGCCAAGTTATGTATCAGCTAGATGAATACAATTGAAGAAATTTATAGTAGTCTATTGCACTAGTGTCAAACATGGATCATACACCACGATATCACTTATCCATTGAAATTTCACCCTTAATAAAATCGCAAAAGCTAAAGTAGAGCAACCTTCACTAGACTCAACCAATGTAATGTCAAAGATAAACACTCTTAATTGTGAATGATGTGAGTTTGTGTTTACCACTCTTTCTCTAGTTTTGGTCTCTAGCTCTATTACAGTTCCTTGTTTTTGGATTAGTGGTAATGGATTTTAGAGAACTACAAGATATCAAGAGAATTCTTTGATCCCATGAAAAAATGATCTAACTTGGTAATAGAACCTCTAGATTTTTTGTCACCTCTATTTTTTTGACAATGAACACTAGTCAATTTCTCAAATTTTTTTTATTATGGGAAAATCGGTACAACAGAAAAAACAAATTTCCACCCTTGAAATTGAATGCAACATGTTAAGGCATCCAAATGTCAACCTACACAAAGAGACTCAAGAAGGGGCATCCAACCAGCAAGTGTTCATGAATTCAAGTGAAGGGGAGTTAAAGGAAGAGAATATTGTGCACCAGTTGATCGAGAACATGGAACCAACATTGGCCTAGAAGAGGCCACCAAACATCACATTTTTTTATTAAGTTCATATTTTTTTTAAAGTATTAGTCTATTAGGAAATTTCTATAGAATCTATAGTAGTAACAAGCATTGGAAATTTTCACCAACTAATAGTTTTGTATTTTATATGCAAGGAATTGTTCGTCTTGCTTGAAATATGTAGATAAACAGTATGATGTAATAGTGTTGTCAATCATAGCTACAATTTATTTATAATACAAATTCTCCAGTTTCATTTTTTTTAAAGTAGGAGTGGGTTATTTAAGGATGGTCTTTATATTTGTTGGATTTGTCTTCAACTCAACTCTACCAATCACATGTCCCAAGTACATTAGGTATTTGTTACAAAATTCACACTTATTTAGTGTCTCTAACACCTACTTCATATGTATAACATGTTCCTTCAGAGTATAATTAAATGTTAGCTTTTGTGGTTACTCTGAAAGTGTTTACACCATGTTTGGGGGTGCTTCACAAGATTTGGGGTAAATGGTGTATGATCAACCCATAAACAGTTCATGATAGATTTTCACATGGGAGATGATCCATGATGTATTTTCACATCGTAGATTATCCAAGATGGATTTTCACATTGGAGATGGATTACTCAATGGTTGATTGACCTAAGTTGGATATTCTTCCCTAGTGAATTAGAGATCTCCAAACAACTTCGGTGGCGTTCTACATGATGACCACATGGATATGGTTACTTTCTTGGAGAATTCCATGCTTAGGATGATGAGATTTTTTAATCTTGGAGGATGTATTAGGGCCCTAAATAGCATATGCTAGATTAGATACTTGCATGGAGCCTTGGAGTTGACTCATGGGCACATGGATTGCAATAGTTTTTGTGGAGGATGAATGGACCTAGTGGAACACAAGACTTAGGAGGATTTGTGGATTCATATAAGGCTTATAGGAGAATCATTGGACACACATCAATGAGAAACCTTGCATTTGGATCATTTTTTGTGGACAATAGCGTTGTGGAGTATGACATGTGTAACCTTGGAGTGTAGCACTCCACATTTGTGAGCCCAAATGTGTTATTATAGGTTTCTTGTAAGGGAACATGCCCACATATAGACGAAGGAGAAATTCCTTCACTCACTCATTCATTCTTATTCATGCTTGTGTAGAGATGTGATCAAGAGAAGCACATTGCTTCTCCTCTTTCTCTTGGATCTTCTTGTGTTCTCTCTCTCTCTCTCTCTCAAATTTACTAGGTTTTCTTGAGCTTCTTAGAGAATCTTAAAGACTAGGGTTAGGGTAAATATCTTTTGGAGATTCCAATATTATGGTTTTGAAGTGAAACCCTAGGTTGTACTTGTTGAAGTGAAGAAGAGGAGGAGATGTCTTGCCTTGGAGGACATGCTTGTGTGATCCATGTTTGTTGTATCTCCTTGGTTGATCTAGGTTTTTCTTGGTTTTTTCTAGTTAGGGTTTTGGAGAGAAGGAGAATTGTATTATACCTATGATAAGGATATGGTATGTACAATAAATTCATATTTATGCATATTAATGATGTTAGGATATGGTATGTACAATAAATTCATATTTATGCATATTAATGATGTTTTCGGTTTTCCAATACTCGTGTAAATTTTGGATTTGATTTCCAAATATATTTATTCTTCATGGATTGTAATTTTGAACACTATATGTCTTGTTGATTTAACATAAGTTAAGGGTGGACATGTTAAATGACTTAAAATTATAATTGAAGAATATAAAATAAGATTTACATCTATGTAAAAAATAGTCATAAGTATTTTAATATTTGTTATGTATATGATAAGATTTCCCTATAGGGATAAAACTTATTGAAACTCATCGGTATATTTATTTCATAAAATCCATAATTATCAACCTTAATATAAACCTTAATCTACCATATGAAAGAGAGAAGAAAGGAAACTACAACGGCAAAATGAAGTAAATAGGTTTAAAAGAATGTGAATAAACTAAATTACCCAGTAGAATCTAGTTAGACCCAATGGTGCATGAGAACCTAGTTAAACTTAACTCGAAGCTAAAAATACCCTCAACTAGCCATGCAATCTCTAAATAGTGAGTTAACTACCATGGGAGGTCAAGTGGTGACTCAATTTCCTAAAAATAGGGATCTAATCCATGAATAGATTAATCGAAAATAGATCTATGGGATCTATGGGTCTGGCATTTGTTCCATAAATTCTCTATAAAACACAGATTTCTCTAACTTTTTCTGAGTGAGTTTTATTTTTTTTTATTATTTTTTTGTTGACTTTATATTAATATGTCCTTTGACTATAAATTTTTGCATCATCTCTATTGTTGGAACTATAGAACTAAAAACATTATTTTTTATATAGTAAAAAAACCTTATATGTCATTACCAGCTTTCTTATTTCCAATGCACTTTAATTCATGGAGATCTTGGATTAACACGCATATATTTTCTTATGCATTGCTAGAAGGTGGATTAATATTAACACTAATTTGAATGTTTGTCTTAGCATTTTCTAACTAAATTTATCCTAAATTTGGTTAATTATAAAAATTATTATATTTGTTGTTGCAGTTTCCACTAGGTATAGCTGCACTATTCAGCTATATTATATTTTAGATGCACGATCCCTTGGCACGCGCTATGGCTGCTCCATCCAGCGGTAATTTGCATGCATGATCCGAGCTGTTAAAGCAAACCCTGAACCCAGAAGGCAAAGCAGAAGAGTTTCTGAAGCGGGCTTCTGATCAGCCCGACTATGGTATCACCATTCAGCAGCTTCTCTCGGAGGCTTCAGTGGATGAACAAGTTAGACAGGCGACAGCAGTTAACTTCAAAAACCATGTGAGGAACCACTGGGCGCCACCAAACCCCGATTCTCCCTCGGAATCCCCTCAATTCAAAACCCAGAGAGGGAACAGATTAAAGCTCTCATAGTTAGGTCAATGCTAAGTGCCCATCCGCGTATACAGAGTCAACTTAGCAAAGCATTAGCCATTATAAGAAAACATGATTTCCCTAAGACCTGGCAAACCCTGCTTTACCAGTATAAGTTTCGTTACCAGTATAAGAGCAATGATCTGTATATCGATCTTAAGTATTGCCTGGATGGGTTCGATGCGCCCTTGGTGGAGGTTTTCCTTTGGACCGGGCAGCTTATTGTATCCAATATGCAGAATGTGACCGTTCTTGGGCCTTTGTTTGAATGTCAGAGGCTCTGTTGCAGGGTCTTCTATTCTTTGAACTTTCAGGAGCTCCCAGAGTTTTTTGAGAATCATATGAAGGAATGGATGGCGGTATTCTTTGAACTTTCAGGAGCTCCCAGAGTTTTTTGAGAATCATATGAAGGAATGGATGGAGGAGTTCCGTGTTAGATTCATAATGAAGAAAATAGCAGAAACGTAATGTAAATAACTGAAGCAATCAGGAAACTATAAAGAACAGAGATAAATAAACAAAGGTAGAAAAGGCATACTTTATTCATCAATGCTTTTATAAATCATCATGTACATAGATGTACATATATAATACAAAAGACCATAACTGTCATGTAACTGAATAACAGTTAGGTTAACTTAACTATCCAACTAACTTATGATTAGTGTTTTAACATTCCACACATATTTGACCACTCCGTACCCTGTTCTTGAAGATTCCAAATAAGACAAGGAGGATATAGTAGACCAGCTTAGGGCTTCCATTTACGAGAATATCAACCTTTACATGGAAAAGAACGAGGGGGAATTAGGCCTACTTTTGAACCTAGTTAGCAAAAGTGTACTTACATTAGAGAGATCAATAAAATAGATTTCCAGATAAAAAAGACTATTAATGTCGCCCCTGTCCATATCACCATTTTTCTACAAGCTATGCCGAATCAAAATGGTGTATGAATAAGATTAGATACATATGGTCGAATACAATTCAATCAATATTCCAGTTTAGGATGTGAAGCGTACATATATTTGGTGGAATGGTGTTGACGATATGGAAAGAGATTCTTATGGAAGTTACAGGGAGAGACGGTTTCGAGCTAGAGACATAACAACCAACTGGCATCTGCCTACATACATAGATTTGATAATACATTATGCATTAATATCAAGTTATTATTAAATAATATTTTATAGCAGGAATAAAAATCTACCTCTTAGTAATCACCAACTAATTATTCCAAATGATCGGGTTTTATCAATACAGTGATCTTTTCATGTTGTCAACAATTTTCCCAAACAAACAAGCAACATGTGCAACAAAGAGTATTAAGTAAGTTGGATAGGTAGACCCCTTTAAAATTTATCAGTCAAATAACTACACAAATTTATTAATATAGAGTATTTTATAGCAAGAATGAAAATCTGAGTTTTAGAAATCACCAACTAATTAACTAATTATTCCAAATGATAATGTTTTATCAATACAGTGATATTTTCATGTAGTCATCAATTTTCCCAAACAAACAAGCAACGTGTACAACAAAGAGTCGTAAGTAAACATCTCGATATTCATTGTAATGCGATGTCTGCTTCGGCGACATGGATATTTTTGAGGTTTAGTACTGTCTGCTTCTGCTGTTGTACTATATGGAGACTTTGCATTTGCATTCAGCCTGCACAGCACAACAGAAGACAACACTTTTATTTCTAGTTTTTCGTTGTGACTTTCAAAGACAGACAGATCAGAATGATGGCCCAAGATTGCGCACTCAACTGCAATGCATTTAGCAGTCGATAAACATCGAGCACCCCATTAACTGCACCTAGGTGCACATTGTTTATAAACCAGAATGACAAATAAGAAGTAATTAGGGTACATGTTCTTGCGTTTCTCCAGAAAGCGTTGCAGGAATACTTCCTCACTATTGGAAGATCTGATCATGAAATCATTATCAGAAGGAGATGACAAGGAATACTTACTGTTTATATGGAAATTTTAAATAATTATTATTATTATTATAGTAAAGTTTGTTTGTTAGATATCATTCAAAAAATAAAACCAAGTTTATATAGATGAGAAAGTTTATTAGACATCAATTTGTATATCGCAGAATTATAAAAGTTCAATTTTGAGTCCGCTTCGATACTCACTATCCAAAAAGTGGAAGCATGACTATAAATGTGAACCAGTGACTAGACATTTTCAAAAAAAAGAATAATAATAAACACAAAGATACAAAATATAATAATAATAATAAGCACAGTTATTATCTCATTTCAAGTTTATTAGATATCACTTCATAAAAGAGTTTATTAGATATCACTTATAAAAGAGAGCTAAGTTTATATGGATCATATATTTAAAAAAATATAAATTGTACAATACTAATATTTAATATTAATAATTTAATATTTGGAAATAATGTTTTTAGATAATGATAAATACTATTGTAACCATAATTAGTAATGCATATTCTTATATGGTTAGAAATCAAAATTACCAATTAACCAAGATGATTGGACAATGTTAAAGAGTAAGAATTGATTCAAACTTAGAAAAAAAAAAATTACCTAAAAACTCAAAATAAAATATACTCTACTAGAAAACGCCATGAATTTTAGACAGTTGACAGATCCTCTAATTGTCTATGGTGAAATTGGGTTGGAAAAACAAAATATACTCTACTAGAAAACGCCATGAATTTTAGACAGTTGACAGATCCTCTAATTGTCTATGGTGAAATTGGGTTGGAAAAACAAGAAGACCGCTCTTTTCTTTCTTTTATAGACAGGAGACTGAGTCTCGAGAGTCAGACTCACATTTGACTTGCAAGTCTCTACCCAATTCATCAGTCAATCGAGCACGTATGACTCCTCAGACTTGGAAAAGATGACTGGTCTCTTTTCTACAGAGAGATGAATCAGAGTAGATAATCGACTCGGAAGAGTCTAGACCCAGCTACTAGATGTATTGGAGTCGTTTCTTTAAATAATTATGGTTAGAATAGAAAAAATTCATCCTGGCCAGAATTGGAAAATTATACGATTGATTATTTGAAATAAAACAAAACCATCTTACATAATGGGTCTGTGAGACGAATTTTGCAACAAAATTGTTTTTAGCCCTAGGAATTGAGTTCATCAAAACAAATAAGAGAAAACAATAAATATCAATAATATGGTTGGAATCTATTTTTGGTGAACCATCTTGCTTGTAATTGATGATTGTTTACGGGATCATCAAAAGGTAACATGTAGTATGGTGATCTTGGAAAGCTTCTCTTAATACTTTTTAACACAAAAATAAAATTTTAAAGAATCATAAGTAATCACTTACTCTCTTAAAATCCAATAAACCAATTCAATCTTAGTAAACTTTAATCATCATCATCAACAAAACACAACAGAGATAAGAATAATCAAATTATAGTGAATTGGTGAAAACTATTGAACAACATATGCTTGATAGTCTAACCCCATAGTAGTTACCACGGAGATAACTTTCAATTTAGGACCTACTATGTGATTTTTTGAGTCGTGGCAACTTCTGATAGAAATTCGTTGTCCTTCCGTTAGTAAACTTTTCTATGTATCTTACAATTGACAAGAACTGTGGAATGTGCTATATGGCAAGAAGCGTAAATGGAGAGTTTGAAGTAATCATGTCCCAATTATAAATAAAGTAGTTGGTATGGGTGGAGGTAATCATTATTATCGTTATTAATTCAAAAATTATGTAAATTATATTTTTAAACAGTTTTCTCCTTGTTGGTGACAAATGGATGATTTGACATGCAGAGTAAGAGTAATGCAGTAGTGTGTGATATAAGATACAACGGGCAGACATATCCTTCTTATCTAAAGTATGGTGTCCATCAAGCTTTCATAACGCAAATAGTCCATTGTGATATAAGATACAACGGGCAGACATCCTTCTTATCGAAAGTATGGTGTCCATAGTTTTCATAACGCAAATAGTCCATTCAACTTGGAAGAAGTTTTAGCTTTTAGATCATAATTGTTTACATATAGATCTAAACCAGCAGGCTATATGGGTTTAAACAAGGAGGAAATTTTGAAGGAAAGATGGAGACACTCTTGAGCTCAAAGAAAAAGAAAACATGTTAGCTTTCCTTACTCATGTAAGGTAGGGAACTTGTGTTACCACCTTATGGTTATATGGCATATCAATTTTGATGTATATTTACATTCAGTCCTAATGAATATGATGTAATTTTTAGACAAAAATGATGGTTGGAGTTTTGTTGATTAAGAAAATCTTAAAAATTATATAAAATATATTAAATGGAATACATATTGATTTCATCCCTAAGCATCTCTGCGTCTCGTATATTTGTGCCATAAATATTGATAACTTCTTTCCTTAATATTTCCTTTCATTCAGAGTTTATTGAAAGCAAGAAAATTGCCTAGGTTAACAGATTGGAAGTTGTCTCATGGCCTGCAAAGAAAAATGTTTTGCATTCATCCACGATTTCATCAATAATCATACTTAGATTTCTTTGAGATCCACCCAATTCCTTCTGGTTGGCATTCAACATGATTCCAAGCAGGTCACTTCCGTAGCCAACATGAGTTCTTCTTGTTGTTTTGGGCTCCAACCTACTTTGAATTATAGAATTCAAGATTTCTTTGTATTTCTTTCACTCTTCTATATCTTCCAAAAAGTCAAGGAATATAAGTCCACAATCCTTATAATTAAGTACTCTTAAGCATTATGTTTGTGTAGAAGCTCTATGGACTATGTATATCACTCAATAAACCCTTATGCATAAGTAAAAGATCTATGGATTATGGCACTAGCCCATAGAACAGTAGGTTCCAATCACCATTAAAAAAAAACATAAACAGAAATAAAAGTACTAATGAATTTGCATTCACATGGAAAACTTTATAATTTAAAGATAAGTATATTTTAATTATTGGCTTCTTGGGATGAAGACAGATCGTTCATCTTTAGCAGTCATTTCTTGTAATTCTCTCTGCAATTCAAATACTTCTTTGCCTTCATTGTAACTGCTACCGAATGCAGTATGGGATATGATGTATGTTGTTAATTTTCTAAATGGGTTGTAAACATCAATTTATTTTCCATGAGAGTCTTCCTGAACCATCATCTCTTTCCAACTCTCAAGCATGGATGAAGTGCAAGCAACCATTGTCTTCACCATTGGTTGTCAAGGGCAAGATGAGAACATAACTAAAGTCAATAGCATACTCTAAAAGACCCCAACTCTCAAGGACACATTAAGAAATAGTCTAGTTCATGCACATCCTTGTAAAGGTAAGCAAATTCACAACATATAAAATATAATTTGACATGCTATATGATAACACTTTTAAAAATGAAAACACTCTTGAAAATAAAATATCACATGCTCATTAATAAAATTTTAATAGGATTAATAAGTTTTGTCTTCACCATTGGTTGTCAATGGAAACATGAAAACATAACTAAAGTCAATAGCATACTCTAAAAGACCCCAACTCTCAAGGACGTCCTAGGAAATAGTCTAGTTCATGCACATCCTTGTTTAGTAAAGGTAGGCAAATTCACAGCATATAAAATATAATTTGACATGGTATACGACAACACTTTTAAAAATGAAAACACTCATAAAAATAAGATATAGGACAACACTTTTAAAAATGAAAACACTCATGAAAATAAGATATCACATGCTTATTAATAAAAATTTAATATGATTAATAAGTTTTTAATAAAATTTCCGGTATCAATAAAGTATCAATAAATTTGATTAATAAGTTTTTAATAAAATTTCCAGTATCAATAAATTTGATAAACAGAAATTTTAATTGCAAAACTATATTTCAACAAAAGATTTAATTGCTAAACTATATTTAATAGATAGCATTATTAGGCATCCATATTGTCACTATTAAGGATTCTGCACCAACTTTATATGTTAAATTTATAAGCATAAATTAATAGTAACTCGGTGTATATATTTACCATACTTATAAGGCACCCGCCTTTACTTTGTAGCTTGACTTGAGAGGTATGCACTGGCCTTATAAGGTCAAATTATACGCATAGATTGATAGTACCTTGGTGCATATATTTAAAGAAGTGTTTTTGTTGGTATGTGGCATACCTATAATCAATAGTCCTAGACATGTAAGGTAACACTAGTTTCTAAAGTGCCAAAATCTTCAATTTCTTATTCAAGAAACTGTTATAGTTGTTTATCCATTATCAAGTCTTATTATAGATTATAAAGTGATTGTAGGACATTCCAAAAATTCAAACCTTAAGTTTATTAACATTGAAGACAGGTTCACGATCATCCTGTGCTTCACCCATCTCAATCCATCTACGAAAAACAATGGAATGCCATGATAATGTGGACATGTTTTCCAACTCAAGTGATTTATCGATTTATCTTAAGTTTATTAACATTGAAGACAGGTTCACGATCCTCCTGTGCTTCACCCATCTCAATCCATCTACGAAAAACAATGGAATGCCATGATAATGTGGACATGTTTTCCAACTCAAGTGATTTGTATAAAAGTATTATAAAAAATTTATTATTTTAATTTGAATAATTAAAATTATTTTTAAAAAATATATATTTAAAATTAAAATAAATATTTAGATTTTATTAAAATATTTATGAAAGTTAATGGTTATATGGAAGTTTGAGAGCATAAAGTTTAAATTTCGTTAAAGTTTATTAAAATATGTAATTAATGGTTATATGGAATCTTGAGATAATAATTTAGAAATTAAATTTTCAAAAAATAAAATAAGAATTACCATAATTAAAGTTAATGGTATCACGAACATTTCATTTTAACATGATCAATCCTTGATAATATTAAATAACTTTTTTTTATTTTTATAACTAAATTACTTTTTAAGGCTTCTTCAAAATTTATAATATAGGCTCAATCTTGAGCCCGCCAGCTCGAGAGTCCACCTGTCAATTTGTATATCGTGGAAGGGTGATATTCGGAGCAATTTGTATATCGCGGAAGGGTGATGTTCGGAGGACATAGAACAATAGAAGCACAATTTTGAACCGGCCAACTCGGGAACCCACAATCCAAAAAGTGGCTAAGTATGGAATGAGGAAGTCGTCGGTCGGACTGATAACCCATGAGTCCGCCAACCTATTTCGGAAAAACGAATAATAATAAAAAAAAAGATACAAAATATAATATTAATAAACACAATTATTATCTCATTGTTGTTTGGAGGACACAGAACAATAGAAGCGCAATTTTGATCCCGCCAGCACGAGAACCCGCGATCCAAAAAGTGGCTAAGTATGGAATGAGGAAGTCATCGATCTTACTCACCCACGCACCTAGACATTTTCGGAAAAAAAAACGAATAAAAATAAACACAAGGATACAAAATATAATAATAATAAAAATAGTTATTATCACATCCCAAGTTTATTAGATATCACCTCATAAAAGAGAACGGAGTTTATATCAATCATACATTTAAAAAAAAAAAAAGATTTAACATTCTTTAATAATTTGATGTAATTAAATTGATATTTAATACTAATAATTTAATATTTTGAAACAATGTAGATAATGTTAGATAGTTTATAGGAATCACCATCCATCAACAATATCTCTCCTCACTAATTAATAGTTGAATAATTAATTTATTAAAGGATGAATATCAAACGAAGACAATTATTGGGTGTATCCCACCATCCAATCTTACACCCTCCCTCATATATTCAAAATAAAAAACACTTATCACTATAATTTAATATATCACACAGGTTTTAAATTCAATTAATATATTACTAATACAAACATACAAAATATAATAATAATAAATACAATTTTTTTATGTCATTCAAAGTTTATTAGATATCACCCAAAAAATACAACCAAGTTTATATAGATGAGAAAGTTTATTAGACATCAATAAAAAGTTATAATCAAAAGTACACAGTAAAGTTTTTTTAAAACTTAAAATTAACTATTCTTATTTTCAAATTTTGTTAATTTTATTTGAAATTTAAATTAAGAAAACAATTTTTGGTTTTTACTCAGAGTGTATTTACCATAAACTTAAAAAAATTAGTTAAAATTTTTAAAATTCAGTTATGAAAAATATTAAAAAAAAACTTGGACGCAAAGTCTCATTGTTCCTATTCTTAAAAATGGGGATAGAAACATTCCCTCCAATTATAGGACCATTATGATTAGCCCGATTTTAGCCAAGCTTTATGTAATTATTTTGGAAAAGAAGATTAGCCTTTGGCTAGAAAGTCACGGTAAAAGAGTTAAAGGCCAAGCCGAGTTTAGGAGATATCATTCAACTGTGGACCATCTTGTTACCTTTAGGATCATTGCAGAGGAGTTCCACAATACTAAAACCAATCTCTTTTGTTGTTTTGTTGACTTTAAAAAATCTTTTGACATGGTTCCTAGGAAAAAACTTTGGAATAGGTTGGAAGAGATAAAAGTGTCTCTCGAGTTGAGGGCTACTTCAATAAAGATGTATGAGAACGTTATTGCTAAGTTTAAAAACATTGAGGGCTGGTCAAAAGAGATTAACTGCAATATCAGAGTCAAACAAGGTTGTCCCTTGTCCCCTACCCTTTTTGGTATATACATTGACAAGTTAGAAGAATGCTTGGAAAGAGCAGGTTGTGTGAGCCCTACTCTCACCGATATAGTCATCAATATTATTCTTTATGCCTATGATATCGTTCTTATGACAAGGAGACCCATGATCTTGAAAACCAACTAAGAATCCTCAAGGATTTTTGCTCCAATATGGGTATGAATGTTAATACTGATAAGAGACTAAGGTCATTATTATTAAATCCAATAAGATCTCTTATGATACCTTTGTATATGACAACAACTTGGAGGAAGTGACTTCATACAAATATCTTGGAATTGATATTCACAACAAGCTCAATCGGAATTATAGCATTGAGAAAAGGATTATTGGGGGATGGAAAGCTTATTATGGTCTTGAAAACAATTGTAAATCAGTTGATCTTTGGAGTTGGGATAAGAAGAAACTTCTCTTTGAGAAAACTCCTCTTTGAGACTCTTGTTACACCTATTATTCTTTATGGATGTGAAGTATGGGGTTGTAGTATCTCTCATGAATCCTGGAGAAAGATAGAGAAAATACAAAAGAATTTTATAACCTATAATCTCAAAATTAAAGGAAATATGCCCTATCACATCCTCCTCTTAGAAACAAGCATCTCCCCCATTGAGAGCATGGCTATGACTAGATACCTAATGTATAAGAACAAGTTAAACAACATGGAAGACAAGAGGCTACCTAAAATTGCTTCAAAATCAAGTCATAACCACCATCGACTCAAACGAGGATGGCATAAAGACGCATGGTCTTGGCTAAATTATTGGGGAATCATGAAAGAAACCATTTTGTAGAAAAAAGATACTATTAAAAAAAATGTCAAATCAAAATTTAAAGAGAAAACATGGTGTGTTAAAGAGTTAGAAAAAAAAAATTAAGGTATTATAAAGATGTAATCAACCCTAATCTAAAAGGTCAAAATTATCTATCTGTTTTGTCGGTGTAAAGAAAAAAAAAAGCATTGCTAAGATAAGAACAAATTCTCACGAGCTCCATAGTGAAATCGGGCGTTGGTCAATTCCTAAAACACCATGAGATGAAAGAGTGTGTCACATTTGTGACACTAATAAGGTTGAAAATGAAAATCACTTTCTCTTAGATTGTCCATCCTATACCCATATTAGATCTCATTTTCAAAATATTTATCACACTACCAACCTTCCTAGAATCTTAACTCAACAAAAGTATGGTGATCTTGGAAAGCTTCTCTTAATGTTTTTCGAGCACAGAAACAAAATTCTAAAGAATCACAAGTAATCACTTACCCTCTTAAGGTCTGATAGACCAATTCGGTCTTAGTGGACGTTAATAATCATCATCATTAAATTTTATATTCTTATAAAATTAAGATAAATTTTATAATAATGAAATTGTTAATAAATAGAAGTATTATAAAAAAATTACTCATTTTAATTTGAATAATTAAAATTATTTTTTGAAAAATAGATGTTTGAAATTAAAATAAATATCTAGATTTTATTAAAATATCTATGAAAGCTAATGGTTATATGGAATCTTGAGATAGTAATTCAGAAGTTAAATTTTAATAAAATAAAGTAAGAATATAAGCGCAATCTTGAGCAGAGTCCAGCTGTCAAATTGTATGTCGCGGAACTCTGGGTGTTGTTTGGAGGACAGGAAACAATAGAAACACAATTTTGAGCCCGCCAACCCAGAAACCCACGATCCAAAAAGTGGCTAAGTATGGAATGAGGAAGTAGCCGGTCGAACTTGTGATACAGAAGCATGACTATAAATGTGAACCCCTGAGTCCGCCAACTTGCGCACCTAGACATTTTCGGAATAACGAATATTAATAAACACAAAGATACAAAATATAATAATAATAAACACAGTTATTATTCCATTCAAAGTTTATTAGATATCAACTCATAAAAGAGAACGAAGATCATACATTTAAAAAAAATGGATTTAACATCCTTTAATAATTTTATGTAAATAAATTGTACAATATTAATATTTAATATTAATAATTTAATATTTGGAAATAATGTTTTTAGTTAATGTTAAATAGTTGATAGGGATCATCATCCATCAACAATATCTCTCTTCACTAATTAATAGTTGAATAACTAATTTATTAAAGGATAAGGATTAAACGGAGACAATTATTAGGTGTATCCCACCATCCAATCTTACACCCTCCCTCATATTTTCAAAATAAAAAACACATATCACTATAATTTAATATATCACGCATTTTAAATTCATTTAATATATTACTAATACAAACATGCAAAATATAATAATAATAAATACAATTTTTTTATCCCATATAAAGTTTATTAGATATCACCCAAAAAATACAACCAAGTTAAGTTTATATAGATAAAAAAGTTTATTATACATCAATAAAAAGTTATAATCAAAATACACAGTAAAGTTTTTTTTAAACTTAAAATTAACTATTCTTATTTTCAAATTTTGTTTATTTTATTTGAAATATATATATTCAAAATAAATTTTTATTTTTACTCACAGTGTATTTACCATTAACTTAAAAAAAATAGTTTAAAATTTTAAAATTCAATTATGAAAATATTAAAAAAAAAACATAATTATATTAAATTTTATCTTCTTATAAAATTAAGATAATTTTTATAATAATGAAATTATTAATAAATAAAAGTATTATAAAAACATTATTGATTTTAATTTGAATAATCAAAATTATTTTATAAAAAATACATGTTTAAAATTAAAATAAATATTTAGATTTTATTAAAATATTTATGAAAGCTAATGGTTATATGGAAGTTTGAGACCATAAAGTTTAAATTTCGTTAAAGTTTATTAAAACATGTAAGCTAATGGTTATATGGAAGCTTGAGATAGTAATTCAAAAGTTAAATTTTAAGAAAATAAAGTAAGAATTACCATAATTAAAGTTAATGGTATCATGAACATTTCATTTTAACATGATCAACTTTTAATAATATAAAATAACATTTTTTATTTTTTTTATAACTAAATTACTGCTAGCCCGAGAGTTTGGCTATCAATTTGTATATTGTGGAACTTCGGGTGTTGTTTGGATGACACGGAACAATAGAATCCCAATTTTGAGCCCGCCAACCCGGGAACCCGTGATCCAAAAAGTGGCTAATTATAGAATGAGGAAGTCATCATTCCGACTCATGATACATAAGCATGACTATAAATATGAACCCTAGATAGTTGATAGGGATCACCATCCGTCAACAATATCTCTCCTCACTAATTAATAGTTGAATAACTAATTTATTAAAGGATAAAGATTAAACGAAGACAATTATTGGGTGTATCTCACCATCGAATCTTACACCCTCCCTCATATTTTCAAAATAAAAAACACCTATCACTATAATTTAATATTTCACACATTTTAAATTCAATTAATATATTACTAATACAAACATGTAAAATATAATAATAACAAATACAATTTTTTTATCCTATATAAAGTTTATTAGATATCACTCAAAAAATACAACCAAGTTTATATAGATGAGAAAGTTTATTAGACATCAATAAAAAGTTATAATCAAAAGTACACGTGAAGTTCTTTTAAAACTTAAAATTAACTATTCTTATTTTCAAATTTTGTTGATTTTATTTGAAATTTAAATTAAAAAATAATAATTTTTTATTTTTACTCACAAAATATTTACCATAAACTTTAAAAAAATAATTAAAAATTTTAAAATTCAATTATGAAAATATTAAAAAAAACACAATTATATTAAATTTTATATTCTTGTAAAATTAAGATAAATTTTATAATAATGAAATTATTAATAAATAAAAGCATTATAAAAAAATTATTCATTTTAATTTGAATAATTAAAATTATTTTTTTTTAAATATATGTTTGAAATTAAAATAAATATCTAGATTTTATTAAAATGTCTATGAAATTTAATGGTTATATGGAAGTTTGAGATCATAAAGTTTAAATTCCGTTAAAGTTTATTAAAATATGTAAGCTAATGATTATATGGAAGCTAGAGATAGTAATTCATAAGTTAAATTTTAAGAAAATAAAGTAAGAATTATCATAATTAAAGTTAATTGTATCGTGAACATTTCATTTTAACATGATCAACTCTTAATAATATAAAATAACTTTTTTATTTTTATAACTAAATTAAGTTTTAAGGCTTCTTCAAAAATTATAATATAAGTGTCTTGAGCCCATGAGCCCGAGAGTCTCCTTGTCTATTTGTATATCGCGCAATTGCGGATGTTGTTTGGAGGACACGGAACAACGGAACAATAGATACCCAATTTTGAGTCTATCAACCCGTGCACCTAGAAATTTTCGAAAAAATGAATAACAATAAACACAAAGGTACAAAGTATAATAATAATAAACACAGTTATTATCTCATTCCAAGTTTATTATATATCACCTCATAAAAGAGAATGAAGTTTATATCGATCATACATTAAAAAAAATGGATTTAACATCCTCTAATAATTTTATGTAATTAAATTGTATAATATTAATAATTTAATATTTGGAAATAATGTTTTTAGATAATGTTAGATAGTTGATAGAGACTGTCATCCCTCAACAATATTTCTCCTCACTAATTAATAGTTGGATAACTAAGTTATTAAAGGATAAAGATTAAATGAAGACAATTATATTTTCTTCACACCCTCCTTCATATTTTCAAAATAAAAAACACATATCACTATAATTTAATATCTAACACATTTTAAATTCAATTAATATATTTTTTTTTTGTAAGCAAGTTTTTGTATTATATAAAAGTCCTTCTCAGAACCAGGTTCAGGAATACATTTACTAAGTCAAGCGGTTGTAATTACTGAACTGCTCCGTGAGGAGAAACCAGTTCAGCCAACCGTATATAAAAGTAACAAAATTTTAACATAGCTAAAGAAAACTAAGCTATTTGCTACCAGAAGTACCACTAGAACTGAAGTAAGGAACAAGCACTGTATAATCCGGAACATACTCGGGCATGGGGCCAGGCCAAGGTTCCTCTGTGATAGTTGTCCCGCCGGCAGTCCAATTCATGTCTGTGGCTGTGTTGCTCTCATCTGCGT
>ML784937.1:495359-508984 GCA_009831015.1 Picea engelmannii
GAGGGCGCGTCGTAGGTGGTCGCTGTGCGTGAGCCATGGGCATTTAGTGCTCGGTGGGAGTTCGTCGGTCGATGCCATGAATTGGCGTCCCGACTGGCGTCCACGTGTTTTCCGGTTGAGCGCGTGTCACCCCATCCGGGGTAATTCAATTAATATATTACTAATACAAACATGCAAAATATAATAATAATAAATACAATTTTTTTATCTCATTCAAAGTTTATTAGATATCGCCCAAAAAAATACAACCAAATTTATATAGATGTGAAAGTTTATTAGACATCAATAAAAAGTTATAATCAAAAATGCATAGTAAAAATTTTTTAAAACTTAAAATTAATTATTCTTATTTTCAATTTTTGTTAATTTTATTTGAAATTTAAATTAAAAAAATAAATTTTGATTTTTACTCAAACTGTATTTACTATAATCTTAAAAAAAAATAGTTAAAACTTTTAAAATAAGATAAATTTTATATTAAAAAAAACACATATTTACATTAAATTAAATTTTGTATTCTTATAAAATAGATAAATTTTATAATAATGAAATTATTAATAAATAAAAGTATTATAAAAAAAATATTTTTATTTGAATAATTTTTATTTTTTTTAAAATACATGTTTAAAATTAAAATAAATATATAATTTTTATTAAAATATCTATTAAAGCTAATGGTTATATTTTATAATAATGAAATTATTAATAAATAAAAGTATTATAAAAAATATATATTTGAATAATTTTTAAAAAAATACATGTTTAAAATTAAAATAAATATATAATTTTTATTAAAATATCTATGAAAGCTAATGGTTATATGGAAGCTTGAGATAGTAATTCTTAAGAAAATAAAGTAATAATTGTGATAATTAAAGTTAATGGTATCATGAACATTTCATTTTAACATAATCAACCCTTAATAATATAAAATAACTTTTTTTTAATTTTTATAACTAAATTACTTTTTAAGGCTTCTTCAAAATTTATAATATAAGTGCAATCTTGAGCCCACTAGCTCAGGAGTCTAGTTGTCAATTTGTATATCGCGAAACTCCGAGTGCTATTTGGAGGACACGGAACAATAGAACCTCAATTTTGAGCCCGTCAGCCCGAGAACCCGCGATCGAAAAATTGGTTAAGTATGGAATGAGGAAGTCGTCAGTCGGACTCGTGATACATAAAAATGACTATAAATGTGAACCCGTGAGTCTGCCAACCCGCACACCTAGGCATTTTCGAAAAAATGACTAAGCAAAGGAACCAAAAAAGCAAAAGTAGAGAGGAAAATGAAATATGTTTATGTTTATCCCTCAAAAAGCATCAAAATAGAAACATCTCTTGCTAATAATAAATATTCCATTTATTTGTATATATATTTGTTTTAAAGGGATGATTATTTGTAATAAATATTCATTTTTAAAATATACTTAATTAGTAAAAATAACAGAACATGAACAGAGAAACTATAATGTTGAAAAGTAAATAAAAAGAAAGCATTGATAGAATTTTGTTGTGACGATGTATTCTTTGACTATGGCATTGCCACAAAATAATTTGAATTATTTAGTTTAAATGGTATTAAATTAATACATGTGAGCATATTTTGCACTTGTCCATGATAATATTGTTCTACAACTATAAGCTAGGGATAATTTTTCTGGGTAAATTAACTTTTAATTTACTTTTAATTAACTCAACAAAATAACTTTTATTTTTTCCAAATAAATTAACTTTTAGGCAGGGACTACGCTGCCATGCAGCACTTGTTACAATTTGATTTACTCAATCACTGCAAATAGAAATTGCTCAATGAATTAAAAAAACATTGTGGAACAATACTTCTAGAGATGGAAAAATGCTTGAAGCTATTTATGAAATAAATATAAATTTATACAACTTTTGTCCATGTTGTCGGTTCAAGCGGAATCATGCAATTGTTTTACTCCAAATTGATTGCAATTACACAATGTGCACCATTGACCTCCTTAAAATAGAAAAATCACATTTTAGAGAGCATATCAGAAATCAAACTTATATTCATGAGAGGATTCCAAGCAATAATAGGCAAGTAACATGCTTTTCATTGTCTCCGGAGCGTAATAACTCTCCATTTTCTTCAAAAACAATCATCAAGGTATAGGTTACTATATTCAGTAACCACGTTTAAGATATACTTTTACTTAGGTCCTATCCATTGCTAATTTTAATCCAATGTTAAATCATTGTATAAGACTTGGTAAAAATGTATGGATCTCAAACACTAAATACCCACTCATCTAATATAAATGAAATTATAATAGATGATAACCAAGAACTAGCGACTCATTATGATTGATCAGTGGGGGTTAAATTTTTGGCATCTTCATAAGAACTTATACCTTCTATAACATTTCTAGGAGTGGGTTACTTAGGGGTGGGATGCACTCAATGGTAAGTACCATAGTTTTAATGATCCACATGTCAATCATGTTATGCATCAATACCAATTAAGGAAATAAACATGAGCTCTCCCCTTGCATGCTTGAGCTCATGAAAAAATCCAATTCAAGGAAATAAACATGAGCTCTCCCCTTGCATGCTTGAGCTCGTGAAAAATTGGGGATTTAAAATCTTGGTTGAACCATATCACAAGAAAGGTGGGATTATGGTGAATTATCAAGAAAGGCATTGAAGGGACTTTGAAAATCTGTCTCACATTGTCCGTCGATGCTTTTTGGTAACAATCATTTTTAGTCTCGGGAATTTAAGGAATGAAGGAGATCTGGGGGGTTGTTTGTTATGATTTTAGTTGGTATAAGGGAGCTTTTATCTTTACAAATTTTATTTGATTGGGAGATTTTATCTTTACAAATTCAAGTTTTGTTGTTCTCGGAACTCAACCTTTGGAGCGAACTTTAGTGGAGACTTCATGGAATTGTTAGCTTCCCTCATGCTTCCCTTGTTTCATGAATCAAAATTGGTATGTGGCCTTGGTGTTGCCAAGTGTTGCATCTTCTTGTGCAGTTTGGTGTTGGCTTAATGCTTTTCTATCCATCTTAGGGAAGTTTTGGGAGTGGTTATGTGGATTTATTGGCTTCTCTGGTTTTAGTCTCTAGCTCTATTCCAGTTCTTTGTTTTTGAATTAGAGGTAATGGATTTTAGAGAACTACAAGAGATCAAGAGAATTCTTTGATCCCATGAAAAAATGATCCAACTTGGTAATAGAACCTCTAGATTTTTGGTCACCTCCAATTTTTTTGACAATGAACACTCGTCCATTTCTCAAACTTCTTATATTATGGGCAAATTGGTACAACGTAAACAACAAATTTCCACCCTTGAAGTTGAATGCAAAATGTTAAGGAATTTGGCAGTCAACCTACACAAAGAGGCTCAATTAGGGGCATCCAATTAGCAAGTGTTCATGAATTCAAGTGATGTGGAGTTAAAGGAAGAGGATATTGTGCACTAGTTGATCGAGAACATGGATATTGTGGACCAAGACTATGTCCCAACCAACATATACTAGGTATCATGTTTTTTGTTAAGTTCATGTTTTGTTTAAATTATTAGTCTATTAGGCATTTCTATAGAATTTATAGTAAAAACGAGATGTAATAGTGTTTTCAATCATAGCTATAATTTTTTTATAATACAAATTCCCCGGTTTCATTTTTTTAATAAGTAGGAGTGGGTTATTTAAGGATGGCATTTATCTTTGTTGGATTTATCCTCAACTCAACTCTGCAAATCACATGCCCCAAGTACATTAGGTATTGGTTACAAAATTCACACTTATTTAGTGTCTATAACACCTACTTCAGATGTACAACATGCTCCTTTAGAGTATAGCTAAATGTTAGCTTTCATGGTTACTCTGAAAGTGTTTACACCATTTTTGGGGACGCTTCATATGATTTGGGGTACATGGTGTATGATCAAACCCTAGATAGTTCATGATGGATTTGTACATGGGAGATGATCCATGATGGATTTGCACATGGGAGATGATCCATGATGGATTTGCACATTGATAATCGATTACTCAATGGTTGATTGACCTAAGTTGGGTGCTTGCATGATATTCTTCCCTAGATTATTGGAGATCTCCAGACATCTTTGGTGACATTCTACATGATGACCACATGGAGATGATTACTTTCTTGGAGAACTCCATGCTTAGGATGGTGAGGAATTTACATCTTGGAGGATGGATTGGGGTCTTAAATAGCATAGAGTAGCTCAGATACTTGCATGGAGTCTTGGAGTTGACTCATGGACATTTGGGTTGCAACAAATTTCATGGAGGGGGAGTGTACCTAGTGGAGTACAAGGCTTACGAGGATTTTTGGAGTCATATGAGGCTTGTAGGAGAAGCATTGGAAACACTTCAAGGAGCACTTTTGAGGGGACCTTTTAGGCCCTATTTGTCATCATACATATGTAATATGTATTATTAGACATTATCCTAAGTCTAATGTAAACCAAATGCTATGTGTAATAAAGGATAAATATACTTAATTAAGGAGTAGTTGGAGTGGGTATAACATCCCCAACTATCCTTCCTATGTATAAATAACCCTAAAGATGGAATACAAACTTGGAATAGAATTCCTCCCCAAGTTTATCTCCTTCTTTCTTGGGATGTGTGTATTGATCTGCCTTCCAATGTAGTTTCTCTTGAATGTATGTCTTTCCTGGACTACAACATTTTGGTTTGGCTGTCGTGTGTGACTTAAGCACTAGAGATGATCTTGGAACGACCCTTTTTTTTTGTGGGTGAGAGACACACTAAAGAGAACTTGAAGAAGATGGAGATGGAGAGATAAGAGGATAGATTGGTGCTCACTCATGAATGTTGCTCGCTTTTTGTGGATGTCGCCCCATGCCTAAATATTGTGCATTGATTGATGCCTAAAGTTGAAGGCTTTGAGCATCGTTGATTGAAGTACAACAACCCACAAGGGTATTGCACAATAAATTCAGTAACATTATGAAAAAGGCACTCTGGTTAGTCATGTGAAATTTGGCACTGTAAAGAATATCCTAGCCGCATTAAAGAAGTTTGTCGTGGAAGAAATCTGCATATAAATCCCAGCCGCATGAAAGAAGTATGTCGTGGAAGAAACCTGCATATAAGAACAAGAAATTTCGATTTCGTAAGTTGATGCAGACGACGAAAGAGAGACAATGCTGAAATATTAAAAAGAGTTGTTGGGTGAATGAACAAGCGTCGATGATGTCACTAAACCCGTTAGTTCAAGTCTAGTCCACTGAAGAAGAATTGTACAACAAAAATTCGACCAATGTTTCAAGGAGATCGTCTGAAGAATATGAAATAAATTAAGGGTTTGTGCGTCAAGCATCTACGCGAAATTATAGTCGTCTTGACCTTCTCTTTCCAACAGAAATCCGACCAAGAATTGATTCGACCAAGGAAAATGAAAGGAACTCCGACATTGGGTTTGGTCGACATGGTCGATTAGTCGACTGGTTTCCCTACTTATGATCGACGTCTCTCGATTGGTTGACTGGTTTCCCTACTGATCGATTGGGCTTGGTCGAAAACGAATATCTGAGGAGTAATATATAATTTTTGTAGCACCAAGTTCAAATTTCCGAAGAAGAAACTATTTTTTTGCTTTCTTAGCAGCATTATGACACTGTATAGTCAGTGGCATCCTCGAGTCGAATTGGATTTTTGGACCTGCACGGATTTTTTGATAAAGACCCACGACTGCCTCGGACGAATTGTAGAAGCATTCAGTTGGAGCGATGGTATAAATGGCTCTCTCTTGGTCATCTCGGTCGCAGTAAGTACACGAACTGGAAGAAGCGATCAAAAAACTATCAACGTGAGAAATGAAAGAAGTTCAGTTAATCTATCAGGACGAGTTGAAGGAAGATTGTGAGGCCTCTGTGAAATGATTTGTGTTCCCTGAAGCAATCAATATGAAAAGGGATTAGAATTTCGACCAGCCGTGAATGGAATTCGACATGAAGTGACTGGAACTGTCGGGTCCCATCACTCAAGATCACTCGAGTGTCGGACTGCAGCCATCCCGAAAGGTTGATTGTTATATTTTCGACAACTGTAAGAACCCATTCCAATTGTTTGAGCACATTGCATTTGATCGACCAAATGAGTGAAGTCGGCCCTATCGAGAAGTCGACTGGGTGCCTTGGACATAGTTTGTTCAGTTAATTTTGGGAGCATCGACGAGATCAAGTGTGCAGCCGATGAAGATTAAAATATGACGAATATTATTTCCATCCCAATGTAGTATGTTATCCCAATATACACCAGCCCTTCAAATCGAATTCCATTCTTACAAATCCAATGAAGAATGTCATGACATCAGTCTCAGGTTTTGGTGCATAATGATTATCGACTTCTATCAATAATTGTTTCATTAATTTTGGTCGATTAGGGCATTCGCCTATTTTTTTATTGGTTCTTGCTTGTCATGACATGATATAAGTGTTATAAGATATATATATATATATATATATATATATATGAGAGTATGTCAAAGAGTCATATATTAAATACATGAAGGATAGTAAGTAATTTGGGTCCTTAGTTGAGTAGAGTAGGTTAGTTGAAAAGAAAAATCATCATATTGTTGATTGTGTCGGTTTCAAGAAGTATTGAAAAAACAGAGTTAAAGCAAAAAGGAGGGGGTTAAACATGTGTCTTCTTCAAAGGCATGTGATCCTCTCAACCATTGTAATGTAATTTGGGTTTTAGAAGACGAGATGCCTCACCGACATCAGTTGATTTATAGTCGACAACACGCAAGCACTTGTAATCGAGTCATAATTAAGCATCTTTCATGTAATATCAGTTTTCAAACTCCATACATTTACATATAGCAGAAAAATCATATTAAAGAGCAGCAGGAAGACAAGGTTGACGAGCAGCAGAGGGGAAAGAAACATCAAATAACAAGACACACACACAAGAGCTTAAACGACAAGATGATGACATAAGAACAATTAAATTGATGGACCCCCTTGGTAGAAAAGTTGCAGAATAGTTCTTGAGTTGTGACCTCAAAAGCCAGAAAGCAGAGAAAAGGTAGGTTGGACGAAGTATGATATTCCACCATAGGGTGTGTGTAGGGGCAAGATGAGCCCAAGACAAGCCACTCACCACTCTAAATGCACTAGAGAGAAGTGCAACAATAGGATCAAGAGGACCATTGTTGGGTGGGAGAAAAGTGTTGTGAGACTCACTGATTGCACATGCATCTACCATATTGAAGACAAAGGCCAAAGAGTAACAGGGTGTTAACTATCTGCACACTTGCTTGGGACGAGCAAGGATTTGAGTGTGGGGGAGATATTGAGGGGACCTTTTAGGACCTATTTGTCATCATACATATGTATTATTAGACATTATCCTAAGTCTAATGTAAACCAAATTCTATGCGTAATAAAGGATAAAGATACTTAACTAAGGAGAGGTTGGAGCAGGCATAACTTCCCTAACTATCCTTCCTATGTATAAATAACCCCAAAGATGGAATACAAAATTGGAATGAAATTCCTTCCCCACATTTATTTCCTTATTTTTTGGGAAGAGTGTGTATCGATGTGCTTTCCAATGTAGTCTCTCTTGAATGTCTGCCTCATTTGCCTAGACTACAAAAATCACCCTTGCATTTGGATCCTTTTTTGACTACCATAGAGTTTGACATGTGTAACCTTGGAGTGTAGCACTCCACATGTGTGAGCCTAAATGTGTTTTTATAGGTTGCTTGTAAGGGAATAGGCCCACATATGTCTCATTGCCCCCCCTTGTATGTCATGTCTATAGAGGAAGGAGAGATTCCTCCACTCACTCATTCATTCTTATCCATTATTGTGTACAGATGTGATCAAGAGAACCACATTGTTTCTCCTCTTTCTCTTGGATCTTCGTGCGTACTCTATCTCTCTCTTGTGTACTATGGTTAGGGTTTATATTTTGGATATTTCGATATTATGGTTTTGAATTGAAACGTACTTGTTGAATTGAAGGAGTAGAGATGTAAGACATGCTAGTTGTATCTCCTTCGTTGGGATAGGGTTCTCTCTCTCTCTCTCTCTCTCTCTCTCTCTCTCTCTCTCTCTCTCTCTCTCTCGTTTATCTTTTTTATATTTTGATATTATGGTTTTGAAGTGAAACCATAGGTTGTACTTGTTGAATTGAAGGAGAGGAGATGCAGGGCATGCTTGTGTCATCCATGCTTGTTGTATCTCCTTGGTTGGGCTTGCTAAAATTTTTGGTATGCTCGTTTAACCATAGACGTTGTCACATCATTGTCACCCAACCATAGGCATTCACATATTCCACCCATGAGCATACCAAATCCACACTCAAATCCTTGCTCGTCCACACTATATTTTCTAACTCTAACAACAACTCAAGACAAGTAGAGCACTCCTTCTCCAAGGGTAGCGCACAAGAGAGAGAGTCTCCATATTCATAGAACAAGTACCATACACAATTGTAGCAGTTGCAGCAGCACTACTCTCTCTCTCAAACTTGCACCATACTTAGCAAGAATATCACCAAGAATATCACCGAGAATATCACCAAGAAAATAACCAAGAATATCACCAAGAAAATCACCAAGAGACAGAGCAAGACCAAGAGATGACCATGCACCCTTATTCCTTCTTGCAGTTGCAGTTCCAGCTGCAAATGCAGCTCTCCACACGACTTGCGCACTAACTGGGTGTACAAATGAGATAAAACGTCCTCTATTTATATTAATTTGTCTAGTGACCTTTTCTGGCTGGGCCGACCTGACTTTTTGGTAACAATATTTTTTGTTTATCTTTTCTCTATTGAGTCGACCTGTATTTATCGAATATAATATTCTAATATTATTTATTTTGTTAGGTCGACTTGTGTTCTATGTTTTCCACACATTTTTTTAATGGCTCACTTGCTTCTGTAATATTCTATTTTAAGTCATAGGTTACCCGTGGAGGTTAATACCTCCCGCAACTACCAAAACATCAACACGCCCTCTTATCTAGGGAGGTATTAACTATGATGTTCTTCATGTAGTGGTCTCAAACACATCCATCCATCTCACGTGGCATGGTAAATACTCACATGGTCTTGTAGACCAGTCTAGAAGTAGCATCACCATAGCCACACAAGCTAGCATATTATCAAACAGATCATGTAACAAGTATCACCATCATAGTCTCACATTAGCATCTAGTTGGAAAACACCT
The DNA here is from genome assembly GCA_009831015.1 of Picea engelmannii. Classification (NCBI taxonomy): domain Eukaryota; kingdom Viridiplantae; phylum Streptophyta; class Pinopsida; order Pinales; family Pinaceae; genus Picea; species Picea engelmannii. Next base: position 504,579 of record ML784937.1, read on the forward strand.
CCAACACTATTGGTTGGCCATCCATATAGTAACCTTCGATGCTACTGATTGGCACTCTAACTGGGAATCATTTCCAACACTACAGATCAAAATTTAGTTCATAAAGAACTAGTAGCTCATCAGCTCACACAGAATATGACTCAAAAAATCAACACTCCCTCTTAAAGAGGGAGGTATTCCTCTTGGCAGGACCAACATCCTTGCTTCTGCACTTCTGCACACCTCGGTCATTGTCCTGTTGTCAATCACGGATCTATATGTCATAGGAATTTCCACACTTTCACTGGAGTAGCATACCAGCCTTCATTGGAGTAGCATATAGACCTGCATTGGGGTAATATACCAGCCTGCAGTGGAGTAGCATACCAATGTGCATTGGGGTAGAATAGCAACATGCATTGGAGTACAAACCTATGTTGGGGTAGCATAACAGCTTGCGTTGGGGTTACTAACCTGCGCTAGGGTAGTGTATCAACATGTGTTGGAGTTATTAACCTGCACTGGGGTAGCGTACCATCATGCATTGGAGTTACCAACCTACGTTGGGGTAGCATACCAGCGTGTGTTAGGGTTACCAACCTGCGTTGGGGTAGCGTACCAGTCTGTGTTGGAGTTACCAACCTGAATTGGGGTAGCGTACCAACCTGCGTTGGGGTAGCGTACCAACCTGTATTGGGGTTACCAACTTGAGTTGGGGTAGCATGCCATCCTATTCTAGGGTTACCAATGTATGTTGGGGTAGTGTACCATCTTTTGTTGGGGTTACCAATCTACGTTTGGGTAGCGTACTAGCCTGCGTTGGGGTTACCAACCTACGTTGGGGTAGCATGCCAGCCTGCATTGGGTTTACTAACCTACGTTGGGGTAGCATACCATCTTGTGTTGGAGTTACCAACTTGCGTTGGAGTAGCTTCTTATACTGGGGATCTCATCACTTCCCTCTACTAGGGAACACATCATAACACTTCACTTCCCGCTACTGGGGAACACATCACTTCCCACTACTAAGGAACACATCACTCTGTCTCATGAGGGAAAATCCTTATGGACCATACCAATATTTTCCCTGATAGAGGCTTGGTCAACATATCTACTACCTATTCATCGGTATAAATATACTGGAGAAAGTGCCTCGTCATAGTCTTCTCCCTCTTGTTGGGAAAATCCTCTGGACACAAATCAGGATTTGTACATCTCTAGGCTATTTATCTGCAACATGCTTGATCTTGTAGATAAACTTGGAAGTCACCACTTACTTCCCTTATGGTCTCAAAACCAAGGAAAAGATATGTATCCCAATCCTTCTGACTGGGTTCCTCCTCGATCACTATAGAAAAGTCTACTAAAGTAAGGGAATATTCCCATAAGATCTCATATCTCCTTGAAGTCTCTAAAGCTTCGATCTATCCTTCTCAACCCATGGCATATTTCTATCAATTTCGGAAGACGTCTCTCTCTTCCATCTGAATCTAAAAGTCTCTGAGTCTCCATTCTCCCTCTAAAGCTTGACTCCCTCTGAGTCTGTATAATCTTTGGAGCCATCTACTCCTCATGATATGGATCATCAATGTTGCATCCTGCAAAGTTTCATAGGACCACGCTGGTCTCTTCTTGGTTATTGCAACGATTATGGGTAGGCCCTTCTGGATCTACTAACTCTTCTTGATGATTTGAAGAGTGATCAACTGCACTAGAGGGATTTGTTCAGTCATCTTTGGATCCTTTTGATACTTACAATCAATATCCATATGAGATACTATGTATCTGGCAAAAGTACCCTTCTCCGTCTTCTTCTTCTTTGGTACATGGATGTATACGGTCGTGTATACAACTTCTTATCTAGATAGCCTACTCCATGTCTCAAACTAGAGACCATCTAATATGTTGTCTCATGCAACCATCACTATAACTTCCCTCAGAATTATCACACGTGACCTACCCGGAACAAGGACACCAAATTGAAAAATAGTAGACAAGAATAATACTCTTATAATAATAAAAACAATAACGAGAACAATAATCACAGTAGCTCCTTCTCAGAGCTATTGCTTGTGACCTTCCTTGAACAAAAATAAAAATACAATAATAAGAAATATCTCCTAGAGGAGATGTTAGTTCATCTTGCAAGCATTTATATCAATAGTACTCATATGCTGCCAAGTATTCATTATATTTAGCAGTAATAGAACCTTTCAAGGGTTGTTGTTACAACTAGTAATGTAGCAATTATCAATCTTGATATGTGAAAATTGAAACTTATTAATTTAATCAAACCTGGAACCTAGAGTCTTGTATTCAAGAACGAATTTTGTTGATTTTCTTCTTGCTCTCCTTCACTCAAGACGACAAGTATTCTCTTCAACCTGTCCCCTGTACTTAAGACAATATGTTGTCTAGACAGAAATATGAGTTAGAGAATATAGTGCAAATAAACTCTAAAGTCTCAAACTTAATCATTCTAATACTTTGACTAAAGTTATTTTCTAACTTTAACTTTGAACAGAGGTTAGTATGATAATCATAACTTCAATAGATCAAAATACAACTAGATTTTCATAAGGTCACAATAATGCCATAATAGTTAGAGGCATATGAAAACAATCAAACCTGGAGTGTGGTGTTCCTCTGAATATGTTGGATATGAGATCCCTTTGGATCTACGATTGTTTCTTCGACTAGAGATCCCTTCTCCTGCAATCACACTCAAAATAGTGATACAATTTAAACATAACTAAGTACATACCTCTAGCAGCGGCAGACAATGGCACCATCTAGCAACAGCGACTAGCATTGACGAACCCCAAAAATTCAAAGTACTCCAACTTGCAATCTAAAGGTAACTGGATATGAGCTAGGGTAATGTGAAATAGAACAACCAAATATTAGGCCTAACATTTCACAGAAACTTTACTTCAACTGGTATTGCGACTGGTGTTGGCATTACAACTAGTACTACCACTGGTGTTGCAACTGGAACTGGAATTGGTGTTGCAATTGGCATTGCAAGTAGAGCTGCAACTGATACTGCAAATGGTGTTGCAACTGGAACTGCAACTGGAATGAAGGAAGTGGCACTGCAAACCTAAGTTTTTTATGAGGAAACCCTAATATCTCAACTTCAGAAATTTGCAGATCTGATCTAAGCAAGAGATGTGCCCTACTTACGCAACCTTCTTAGTGAGTTCAATAAGTGCTCAATTAGCTTGGAAATGGGGGAAACTGAGATTATGGGAACAAATACACGCCATCCACACAATTGAATGCAATATTTGACCTGGGAAATCCAATACAGGATAAAACCCATCTAGAAGGTCAGGCCTATGCTTTTCTCTCTTTGTTTTAATTATAAAATTCACATATAAAGGATTGGGAACTCACTATGGAGTTAACTTTTGGCACTATGGCTTCAATGACTACCACAAAATACTCCTCATTTTTATGCTCACAAAATACCACTCTTAGATATTTTTCTCAGTTATGGAACAAGATACATTGAAAAATAATGGAACCCCTTCTCCTCCTAGTAGCCTAGTACTTAACATAGCCCGATAGCCATCTAGGGGTAGGGTTTTGACTTCCTAAACCCTCAATTTTGATAATGTTTTGGACCTTATATAATATTATTGAAATTCCACATGTGGCTAGCCCCATATGCATAAGTAATGATGGGTGATGTGGCATTCTCTCATACCATGGTGGTCAACATGGTAGGTCAAATTACGGGAGGCATAACTTTTGCATATGAGTTCCAATTGACGAAATGTTTGCACCGTTAGAAAGGTATCTAAGTTTATATTTGAATCAAGGGGTTTGAGTTAAATCTGTTAAAGTTTTTTCCCAAAAAATGTTGTTTTGTTCCTTAATATGGCTTCGGAAGGCTTCAAACCCCAATTTTCCAAAATGGGACATGTCGTTAAAAGGACCCTACAAGTGGATTCGTCCATTTTTTTTCCACTCTGAAATCATTGAAGTAGATGACAAATAATATAATGATCCAATTTGGATTAATATGGTATCTTGTATCCTTGCATGGAGTCTTGGTTTTGACTCAAGGTTGTTTGGGTTGCAATAGTGTTCATAGAGAGAGAGTGGACCCGATGGAGTACAAGGATTAAGAGGATTGGAGTTATATGAGGCTTGTAGGAGAAGAATTATACACACCTCATGGGGCACCCTTGAATTTGGAACCTTACTTTTGGATGACACCACCATGGAGCTTGACATGAGTAACCTTGGAGTGTGAACCTAAATGTCTTATTATAGGTTGCTTGTAAGGGAACCTGCCCACCTATGTATCATTGACCTCCCTTACCTCTCATATCTATAGAGTAAGGAGATATCCATTTAGTCCCTCAATCATTCTTATTCATTCTTTTGTAGAGATGTGATTAAGAGGAGCACACTAC
>ML784937.1:539567-573853 GCA_009831015.1 Picea engelmannii
ATTGTCCTGCAAATAGTATTAATTGACGACGATCAGCTAGCTCAAACTCGACGATTAGTCCTGATGATGAATCCTGTTTCGGATTCGAAACGTCGACGACGAAATGATACCTACTGTGGATTTTCCGAATAACATATGTGAAGGATAGCGGTTGCTCGAAACCTTCTTCATTTTTTTGAAGAAGTATTGTTGCGATAGTATGCTCAGATGTGAAAGAAAAGATCAGGAATTCCTTAGTATAGTCAATACTAGTTAATATTGGAGCTTCGCTTATAGCTTTCTTAACTCGCTCGAATGACGCTTTAGCTTCGGCAGTCCATTTGATTTCACTGTCTTTCAACATATCTGTGATTAATTTGACAATTTCAACAAAGTTAGGGATAAGCCTTCTCAAAAAAAATTATTTTACATAAAAAAGATTGGATTTCCTTTTTATTTCTAGGGATGTTTATTGTGTCAATAGCCTCAATTCGCTTGGGATCGACCTTTATTCCATCTTTTGAAACTATATGACCCGAAAGCTTGCCTTCTTGCATAGAAAAATGAGATTTTTTAGGGTTGAGAGACAAACCGAATTTTCTACATTTATCAAAGGTTTGTTTGAGATGAACCATATGCTCTGCATCAGAATTCAAGAAGATTGTTAGATCATCTAAGTAAATAACAACAAATTTATCTCTCTCACGGATGAAAGCTATATCCATTGCTCTTTGGAAAGTGGCCCCTGTGTTCATCAAACCAAACGACATTTTATCATACATGAAAGTTCTCCACGGAGTAGTGAATGCAGTTTTTTCTTTATCATCTTCATGGACAACAATTTGGTTATAACCTGAGAAGCCATCAAACATCGACATTATGTTAGCTCCAACTACTTTTTCCAGGAAATGATTTATTTTTGGCAGTGGGTAGTTATCCTTCAGGGGTGACCGATTTAAATTTCTGAAATCCACGAAAAGCCTAATTTCTCCACTTTTCTTCCTGACAGGTACCAGATTTTCTACCCACTCAGAATATCTAAGTGGAACAATAATTTTTGCGTCAAGAAGCTTCTTGACCTCTCTTTCTATTACAATTAAGAAGATAGAATCGATCTGTCTCATCTTTTGTCTAAAAGTTTTGATACCATGCTTCAAAGGAATCTTATGTTCAATCACAGAGGTATCATAAGTTTTTAAATCATCATAGGACCAAGCAAAGATGTCTTTGTATTGTTTAAGGAATTCGGCATATTTATTCTTCACCTGGGCTGGAAGGTATTTATATAACTTGACTATCTTGGGGTCTTCTTTGGTTCCTATATCTCAATCTTCAACCTCCTTGGGCTGAGGTCGTAGGGTAGATTTCAAGGGTATGTCATATTTGTCAAACAATCTTTCTAAAGCTATCAAACTTTTGGGGATCTAATTTTTCTTAAGTACAAGCATTCGGTGATTTGTGATCTTATCTTGGAACCTTTCAGGATTTTCACCTTCTTGCATGATCCATATAGGATCGTTCTGTTTTTCTTGATCTATATGATTCTCAGAAAATTCATCAACCATTTCTAGAAATTATTTAATCTGCTTGTCATCTTCAAAGACCTACCAGTGTTGCACATTGTTTGGGATTGAAGGTTTGTGTCTCATTTCTATATGATGTTTTAGCTTTAGGACAGTGGGAGGCATGAACTTCGCAATGACTTTGGCCAAAGAGTCTGCCTGTTGATTTTCTATTCTGGGAATGTGATGAATGTTAAATGACGAGAAGAAATTCTCAATCAGATCCCAGGTGAAATTTTTGTATGACCTTAGACTTGGATGTTTAGCTTTATATTGTCGCATTATTTGTTTTACAATAAGTTCTGCATCACCGTAAACTATTAGATTTTCAATTTTTAGTTTCTTGGTAGCCTCTAATCCTAAGACTAGAGCCTCGTACTCACAGACATTATTTGTATAATCAATTTCCCACTATAATCTGTATGAAAAGGGGATGACATACTCCTCTTTGGGTGAAATAAATAACACTCCAGCTCCTGCCCCTTCACAGGACGAAGCGCCATCAAAAAACATTTTCCCTACTATTTACAATTTTATGTGGTTTTTCCATTTTTTTGTTTACTTCTTCTATACATTCTTCAAAATCATCATCTATTGATAAAATACAATTTCCTAGATCCTGATCGACAACATAGATTGGATAATTGTTTGGGTTTTGGGGGTCTGTTACACATTATTTTGGTCACTCTAGTGATGTCTCTACAAATTATGTGTCCAGGCTCTCATGAAGACCTTTTTCCTGAGAAAAGTGATTGTTGTCTTCTTTTAAAAAACATATTTTTAAGATGATTTCACAGGTTGCCTATGTTATAGGGTGCGAAAATCCTTCATTCTCGCAAGCAACCCTATACTTGGAGTCTGAACTGTTCGCAGTCTGCTCTATAGGTAGGGTGTGAACCTGTTTCAAAGCTTGGAAAAGAGAAGAGGTTACGAAGGTTCTAGAAGAGAATCTTCTAGAAAATGAGTTGGCATTCGCATGGTTGGCATCCTACTAACTTATCAGATTTAGTGGGATAATCCTCATCCCTTTAACCATCTCTCCTTCTCATATATAATGAAAGGTTTCTCAAGGAAGAGGTTAAGCAAGATTGAATGGAGAATTGATGAAAGAATTGTGTGAAGAACTCTGTTTGGATTGAAGCTTGAAGACTCTATTTGTCTATCAAGTTGTATTGGATCTTCTTCATGCAAGTGTAGAGCAAGTGTGTGTGTTAGAACCAAGGATCACTGAAAGGAATCTTGTGACATCAAGGCGATCTAGTTGTATCTTCTACTTTCATTTAATATAATACAGTGGCATGTCCCTTTCCCATAAAATCACTCTTATTTTATTGCATAACTCCTTGATCATATGCATAGGTTGACATTGAATATACTTTGTTATCTTCACTTTGGTTGGTTTGTGTTGTCTTGGACCTGATTTCAAAAGAGCATCGGAGCGAAGTAGGAACAACAGAGACATAAGGAAGCGATATAAAGGTATGTCACTCATTCCTTCTTGGTAGTAAATTCAATGACTGCAACTTAGAGAAAGAGTCATGTCATGCCCTATTTTGTTCTAGATCTAGGTGGATCTAGGGAGATCAGTTAGTGTTTGCACCTACCGATTTATCCAATAACAGGGTCACTTACAGTGTATGCCAGTCTAGTCTCCCTGTAAAGTCAAGTAAATTGTCCACCAAAAATCGGGATCGTAGCATATGTCATGTCCAGTTGAAGTGATCCTCCAAGTTTTTCTCCCCAAGACCTGGATAAAAGCATGCCAAACTTGGCAGGGACATCAACAACAACTACATCCATCAGGATACTCTTTACAGGAATCTACGCAAGATTCACTACTAGATCCTTGATCATGCCTAGACACTTAACCTTTCTGGAATCAAAAGAATATAAGTCTTGATAAGGTCTAGTGATTTCAAGGCCCAAATTCTCCATGATAACTTTAGGCATTAATTTGTGAGAGGCCCATTAATCTAACATGCAATTATGAAGTAAGTGATCATGCACAGTTAAGGTAATATAAAAAGGAGCTACATAATCCTTAGCATTTTCAATGTGTGGACCAAACATAATCGTAGGTTTTTCATCGTGTAAATTTGTTACGTCTTCGTGACATTCTGCATCAGAAAAATTAATCATTTTAGCGATTTGTTTTTTATAAATCGGATTCTTGGCAAGCTCAACCAGGGGCATGGGAATTTTAATTTTATTTATTTCATTTTCTAAACTAAAACCTCCAGTTGTTTTTTCGTTTTCCCTAGTTGAATTTTGTGCTTCTATATTCTCTTCTTTCTTAGTTTGTGTTGGTTTGGTTTCAACTATTTTAGTTTGGGCAACTTTTTTTTCAACCGTTTTAGTTTGGGCGGCTTGTTTTTCAACTATTTTAGTTTGGGCAGCTTGTTTTTCAACTAGTGGTTTAGTAACAACTGCCTCACTCGCTCTGTTTCTTAATAGAATCTTTTTTTATGGAACACTTGTACTATTAGTTACTCTGGGCCTTAAATTATACTTTTGTTGAAGCTCAGCCATTATGGAGTCGGCGATTCCCTGATATGCAGACTCTCCCATATTATTTATACTTTCCTCATTACTAAACAGGGGCTCTTGATCGAGATATTTTTCATAATCATGTCTAGTTAGATGAGATTCTTTGTCCTCATCACTAAGGTTATTTATATCCTCTTCTAACCCTTCATATTTTTGCATATCGTTCCCTTGCATAAAGTTTTCCGTTTTAAACGGAGCCTTGATTTTTTTATCTTCGTTTTTCACTTCTCTCTGTTGGGTCTGGGAGTTAGGGTTTCTCCTGAAATCCTTCCTAGCGAATGCATCGAGTTTGGTTTGGTATAGTTCCATTCTAGAGATTTTGTTTGACAAATCTTTGATTATCTTAGCCATGTCGTCCATTTTTTTCTTCCGCAGATTTTCCAGATCTGGAGGGTCCTGCTTGTTCTTTGAAGCGTCTAGGTTCCTTGGTTCCTGTCTCAACCTTGGATTTTAATTTACCATATGCCATCATGTTTGATTCAATTTCTATGGCTTCTTCTTGCATTCACATGAGGGTAGCAAATCTTCTTTCCCTTAAAACTAGGGAAAAGTCGGGCTCAAAAGCCCCTGCAAAAGTCACCTTCGTTGAGGGTTGAAAGAGTTTAACTTATTTCGAGATCTTATGATAGAGTTTGTTAAACCTCTGGGTGAATTCCAAAACCGACTCAGAATTCTTCTTTCTCAATGCCACGAACTTAGTCAAATAGTAAATATGGTATTTCTTTTCCCCCACTATCTTAAAAAGCGTTTTCTAAATCATCGTATGATCGTAGGGATCCTACCGAAATTCCTCGAAATCAAATTCTTACTTGTCCTTCAAAAGTTTGCACTAAAATCCTTGAGTAAACATCCTCATGCTCGATGCCAAGGATATCGGCTAATTGATCAAAAAAGGTTATGTGCTCGGTGGAAGTTAAATCTCCTTCTCCAGTAAATTTTGGTAAGTTCTTCATATAATTTTCATGTAAATCATGAAGGACGGGGGGAAGGACCAAGGGAGCATATCTAGCCGCTACTTTGGCAAAAATCCTGGGGGGGGGGGAGGTTTTCCTTGACCACCTCCTCCACCAGCGCCACCCCCTCCTCCACCTCCGTCTCCACCTCCTCCATCAGCATCCATTGGAATTCTAGGGGATGAATTTCGGGAGTTGAAAAGAGGGTTTTCAAAAACTTTCGGGGACCGGAGTGATGACCTTTCAACTTATTTGGGATGTGGCGAAGGGAAGTCTGGAAAATAATAGTTAGGAGATGCAAAGTCTAGAGGACGGAAAGGAAAATGTGGACTGGTTTCCTTAGACTTACAAGATGTGTAAATAGGAGAATTGACAGGAGACGGATCGAGGTATAAAATATGCTCTTCAAGGTTTCGGAGGACTGAAACCTTTGCTTCGGGTGAGGATGGGGTAGACAGAAAATTAGTAACAGTGGGTATAGAAGAGACTCCTTTGTTCGGACAATTAGGAATATTAGAAGGGTCGATCTCAACTTTTATTTCAGTTACGACTTCCTCTGGGTTCCCTCGCCTAACCTTAGACTTACTAGTTGAGGCCTCTGCAGAGGGTGTTTATTTAATATTCTTTTCAAGATTTAGTTCTTCAACCAGAACCGTAGTATTGACCGGTGTAACTTTGGGTTGGTACTTCTTACCTGTTGATGCAGTAGTCGACTTGAGGTATCCTTTTGGTTTTAACAACCTTTCGGGATCAGATATAGGTGTGGTATGTTGATCGGTTGGGTTCTTTCTGGTATTCTTTCGAATGAATGTCAGTTTATATGTGGTGGAGTCACTAAGTGAAAGATAAAAATAGCCTTAATATAGTATTCGATCTTTGTTCACTATCAAAGACAGAATCTTACCTTGTCATTTTCCCAGGGAAAAAATAACTTTGTTTCTTCGTCCCCGGCAACGGCACCAAAAAGATGTTGGTTCTGAGATTAAACTTAAGGCTCAAAGGATAATGTCAGGCATCAGGAAAGTTTATGAGAGTGTGTTTAAAAGTGCTTTTTCTACCTCAGTTATATGAGAAAAAATTCCTTAATTGAAATTAACAGTGTAGCAGCACAGAGGTCGTATTTCGTGTCTAATTCAAAATCGAAATATCGAATGATGTAAGAGAAAACTACAAAATTGTGAAACAAAGCGAGGCATCAGTTACAGAAGAGTCTCACCTTGTTGCAGTAGAAGAAAATAGATAGTGTAACCTTGAATAAATCATAAAATACAGTAACCCACATAGAAAGAAGGTCTTGATTTACTCACAGTAAATGCAGAGGAAAAGTTGCTTACTTAATAAATTACCGATACAATAGATTACAGTAGTTGTTGTACTAAATTGAAATCAAACATTTATCAAGGAATACATAAAGAAATGTTGAGAAATGGAAGAAAAAAGAAACACGTAACTCAAATTTGAACAAAACTTAGAATCTTTGTCTGCACTTGTATTAATACTCTATAAGGAGAGTTTTCTCTATTACAATCAGCAAGAAGAAACCCTTAATAAGTCATTCAATCTATGTATTTATACAAAATGGTCTCAACTCAAAACAGTTGGACTTCTCATAATTTAAAAATAGTAAATATTGCAACATGTAAAACTGAAAAGTTCCATTTGCCTTCTCTTATGTCTCTTCATCTGTTGGCAGAGAGGTTTATTCTCCTCATCCTTTAGCTTGGGAACAGCTGGCATATGATCTTGACCTGTATGAGTAGTATGTATAGATTTTCTTACTTGTTTACAGATGTGCTTGCTTTCCCATGTTTGACACATTGGATGCATCTACTCACTAACTGTACCACCAACCCAAAAGGTTCAGTTACTTCATTTGCTTCAAAAATGTATAGCTTATTTTCTACCTGAGGAACATTTTCCTGTATTTTCCTTGCTCCCAAAGATGTGATCTGTAACTGCAATCTGGGTTTACTATCCATTTGTTTATTTGTATAATATCAATTTGATTCATTTGTTGGATGGTCGCCATGGCTTCTTCTTTACTTGTCCTAGAACTATATTGGTTCCTTGTTATGTCAATTTGTCCCAGGGCTTCAGAGATAGTATTTCCTTCAACATCCAGTAGCCCTTCATCTAGTGAAGATATTGCTTCTAAACAAGCTTTGTGTACCTCTCTGGCCAATCTTTTGCTTTCAGAAAGATTTGTTTCCTAGGCTTTCAAAATTATATCGCCTCTGGTTTGCTCAGACAGAGACAGTCGAGGAACCTTTGATACATCATCTTTTGGTACTAGTAAGATAGCCTCCTGAAACTTGGCCCGAGTTGAACAGGCTTCTCTTTCTTTAATGTAAATGTTCTTTAGGGAAAGGTATACTACCCGATAACAATTTTGGATGGATTCCACCTTTGTAAAAAGATCTTGTTGGGTTGATTCTAGCTTTTCATCTACTTCCAGTGCTTGAGCCTAAAAAGTTGTCATCTCTACTATTGTAGCTTCAGTCAATTCTATCTTATCTTGTAGCTTGATTAATTCTTCATGTTGAGTGACCAATCCTCTATTGGCCTGTGAATTTTGATAGAGCTCATCAAGGTTATTTTTCAGTTGTTGGATCTGATGTTTGTCACAGGCTCTGAATTGTTCAAACTCTTTGTTCATCTTATTTCTCACGTTCTGTTCCATAGTCATTATCTGGTCTTGCAACTTCCCTACCAATTTTTTTCTATGTTTCAGCTGCTCAGTTAGATTTTCTACTGACCATTGATTAGTTGTGGCAAAGGCACCTAATGAACCTGCCATCTCCTTAGCAAATTCTGGATCCTCTAGATTATGTCCATCATACAACATTATTTGCCTTTTGAATGTTGCACCATCTTTTTGATGTGTTTCTCGTTTAACTATGGCCCTCTTCTTCTTACTAAAAAAGAAGTCTAAAGGAGGCATTTCTTCAACTGAAATCGGGATAACATAATCTATAAAGATGACTTCAGAGTTGGGATTTCTGCGACTTGACGGTAGCAATGTTAATGAAATAATAGGGTTACGTATCTCTACGGACGGTTATTTCCCTTTTGTGTTGGTAACCGGTTTATCTGGTGTAGACGGCGATGTATCCTGGCCTTTTTTCAGAAAGGCTTCAAGTTGGGCCTTTGCTTAAGGACCTAGTGGTGTTGATACTGAAGCGTCCAATTTTTCAATTGGGACTTCAGTGTCTTTTGGATTTTCCTGAGTATATTGTTTGTCAGAACTTCCTGCCTCAAAACCTGGAGGTGTAGTTTGTTATGTAGACGAAGTATCTACCGACTCTCCCTGCAGCACCTTTGGCAAGCTATTTCTTCTATGCTTTTGAAAACTATAGAAACTGGCTAGTTGATCTGGAGACAGAGTGCAGACTATGTTCAACACTTCCTCATATGACCTGGATCCCCTGAATATTTCATCCTGTGGGAAAATCTCATGCACATACTTCTTTAAGTTGTATTGAGCTAGGTGATTTTCCATGATCTTCTGTGGATCGTGCCTTTTAAACTTGATATCAACTAACTTGATGTCTTCTAGAGCCACAACCTCTACTTTCGAATGGCTTAAATCTAATAATGAAAACATACCAACCTGAAGAGGGAAGGTTGGCCATACCTTTTTCTGGGTCGCTTTCAATTCTTTATTGATGCCCCCTGTCATGGTCTGAGAAGCCACTTCTCGGCATACCAGCCGATCTGGTAAAAACTTTGGGAGAGCATGGGGGGGAACCGAGCACCCGAAAACCCTGATGTAGGAAAAGTTTTCCTTGATATACTAGTCTGCTATTTTTCCCAGGTTGGTCGTGATTTTGTTTGCAACTCTGGGAGGAGGGAAACCGTATAGGGAAATATGAATCGGCACCACTACATAATGACAGATTTCATAGAAGAAATCTTTGGCTTTGTCCTCCCATAGCTTGGAGTGATAGAAATGGATAGGCTCGGCACTCGTCGGGGTCCAGCTCCAATTCATCAGAGGGAAAGGAGTCATAAAGTAGATAGAATCCATGATGTATGCTGACATATAGAATGGGGAAGGTAGCCCTTGGGACTTTTCCAGTTGGTACTATGTGATTTCCTTAGCCAGGTTGTTTGATAACATCTTGGCCCAGTTGAAAGAGTAGCCCTCGGCTACTTCATGCATAATTGGCACCCATGCCAACAGGAAGTGAGTGGAGCTCTTCTTCATGAAAAGTATACATAACATCATAGCCACATAAATCACATGGGCATCTAACGATGTTGTGGCATATATGTCATGAGTGTCTACTCTGAATTTCTCTAGGTTCCCCCACCAATCCTTGATTAAATCATGGTAGTTTTTTCCATATTGTGTGCACTCCTATTTCTCAAACTCCATTATGAATGCAGTGTTGTAACTATATTTAAAAACAGGGGATATTTTATACATTATTTGTATATGGTCCAGTCGAAAAGACCCAACAGCAACCTTTTGTGAGTTGTAAATGCTCCTAGTTGAAAGGTCGACGTTTTCCAGGGCCCAGCCTATCATGTCGTTATATGGCATGAGCCTCGGTCGGACAGCTATTTTGTGTAGCTCCGACTGAGCTATATCCCTGAGATTAGTTGAATGGGTTTCGATCACTTCGTCGCCTGAATCCTCTGGGAAATTCATCAGCTCATGCTCTAGAATATCAAACACCTGTGTCCATGATTTTACAGTATAGATGGCTCCCGGTGAGATGTCTGACAGAACATATGTGTTTGGATTTGCGCTCTCACTAGATTCTTTAGCCATTTTTCGTGGCGTCCTGATATTAATGAAATCGGGACTGTGTTACCTGTTACAGGGAATGCATGAGCTTCTCAATGGGCTAAAACTTGCTATTCTACGAAAATGGAATTCAAAATCCAATATTCTTATTCACCTCAAGTGTATTGATTTGTGAATACCTTTACTGACGACAAATTCATTTACCTTAATGAGAGAATCTAGGCGATGATCTTCCATCTATATTGAAATCATTTCTGTTGATTCATGATTAATGCCATTAATATTGGTGGTTCGCGATCGGGGACTTGGATGAAATAGGTTTGAAATTTCCCAAATCGTGAATTCACGAAAAATTAATTGCGAGATAATCTTGTTTAACACATTAATTAATCATGTTTAACTTTAAGTGTTTTTGGGTATTTGGACTTCGGGACTTTAACAGTAGCTCGAGATAGAACTCCTGAAATTCGAAACCGTGAAATGATTAATCATCGAATAATCATTTTTTAGTTTTAATTAACCCTGCTTAATGTTTGAAGTATTTTGGAAGTTCGGAATTCGGGATTTCAGAAAGTGATGGATGGTGAATTTCTGAACCCTGAAGTGCGAACTTATTAACTAACTTTTAATCAATATTAACTTAACTAATTGAGGTTTAATATTTCGGCAATATACTGCTTCGTGGATTTGCAAGTTAACTTTTATTATATTTCTGAAATGCCATTACTCGTAGTGATGTGTCAAAGATGACATCATTTTAGGTGATGTGTCGATACTAGGGGGTGTCATGTGTCACTTAGGATCATAGGAATCATCGGCTGAAAAGGTTGGAAATGGATGACACGTGTCAACCCAGGGAAGACTCGGGAAGGTACATGTGTACTATGACTAGGATCTTTCGAGACACTTTTCAGGTATCGGTACTTTAACGTTAAGACCTGGTGAAACGCCCAAAGCGCGAAGCTTTGAAGCAACCTTTAGTGATTTGACTTTATTAACCATAAGGCAGCTCCAAAACTCGAGAAAAAAGGGGATCGTTCGATTAACAGGGGGGGGGGGGACTTTATCGGTAGTGGACATCGTGCGCGTTTTATGACTAGAAATAAATTTGATTTGAACATCTGAAAGCCAACTTCTGAGTCATTATAAAAAGGATGAAGTTCGAGAAAGTAAAGCTCAAGGCTTAGGATTTGTATATGTTCCAACAGACTCCTTGTATTTACTAAGTGCTCTTACAAAAGATAACTTCAAATTCAAACACAAAGTTGATATTGAGATGCAATGCCTTAGGACCACCGCAAAGTGGCATCTACAGTATGATTACCAATCCATACAAACAAACTCATTTGTATCAATTCTCTCACTTAAAACGTGCAGCCTACATGCACATATGGATTATATACTCAATGACTATGACACAATGCAATCCGATATTCTATGCTTGCAGGAAACATACATGACATTATGCATGCAAAACAAGAAATTTCGAAATCACAATTGCATATTGAGTTACATTACACATGGGGTGATGATATTAGTGAAAAAACATGTAACAATTTTGGAGCATATGCATTTCGAAGAAAACAATGTTGAGATGGTGCTCGTAAAAGTAATTTTCCATGGATCAGAAATTGCAATACTAAATCTCTATGCTGCTCCGCATGCAACATTCTCCAACATACTAAATGTTCTTTCCAATGCATTAGAGAATTTGCATCTGAATGAAACCATTGTCATTGTAGGAGACTTCAATATTGACATGCTACAAAATATTGCCAAAACAAAAGAATTGGAAAACTACATGTGCAAATACAACCTCTGCTTTCTTTTGGATAAGATAAACCATGTACAAAATGCACTTATTGACCATGTATGGTCGAATGTGCCCATTTCTCAATACAACATCTTTATCTTAGACACATACTGGTCCGATCATGATACAATTGGTATTGCACTTGAATTATGAAATATACATCAAACATATTGCAAAGTCATATTTCTATGTCTCAAAGCATATCTGTCTAGTTTGGTGCACAAAACCAAGTTATCCAACTTCTTAGTTTTTCCTGTTTTGTAATTGATTTTGGACACACAAAAAAAATTACACAATTTTTTATATATACACATACATGGATGAAGAAAAACAAAAACGGTACATTCTTCTAACACTATCTGTTACTCTATTCCTTTTATTCTAGTTTATTTATTGTATGTACATTTTGTTTTGTACTTTCTTTCATCGAAACAAACAAGAAAAATGGACAAGGCAAAGAACTCTTAACCAGAAATGTAGAAGAATACATACAAAGGTGCATACTTATACCCATATTCCATATCCAATTGTTTTTCATTTACTCTGTCTATACTTATTCCACTAGTTTGCAGCTCTTCTATTTTTTTTCCTTAGATACTGCATATCTTCCTGTATATTAACTTATCTTTGTGTCAATTGTATTTTATGTGCCGCTACCTTGAAATAAATAAATTTGTACTCCATCTTTTTTCATGTGTTCATGTGTAGCAACTTACCTTCATGTCCATTGTATTCTCTGTATTGCTACATTGAAAAAAGAAAAGACTAATTGAACACGAAGATGGAGCCTTATGTGCCACAACTGAGAAAGTTGGAGTACAATCTTCCAAAAGGTATGGCTACAGTGGTGCCACAGCAAATACAATGTGTATGCCTACTGCACATCCATATCAAGTATGAAAAATATACACATGTTCATATCCATTGTTTCATAACTGACATGGGCATGGGCAATGAACCGTCGCAAACATCAGCACAACGACAATGTCGAAGGTAAGGATTCATAGATTACACTCTTGCTATGTTTAAAAAACAAATATCCGCGGTTATTTATTCTGTTATGCCATGGTAAATATGTTTATGTCATTTACACCACATGTTTTTTAGTTCACAAGAACTATTGACAAGTAGAAGTGAAACCTCCATCATAGTACAAGGTCAAGAGACTAAGAGGTATGGTTACAAAACTTTGATCTGCATACATTGTCTAATTTGTGCATATATTGAAGATTGTCATATTTTAGAATATGCTTGCATGTAAGAATGCCAAGTCATATATTTTGTCTATTCCTTGTTGAAATAGATATAAACAACATATCTTTTAACTTGAACCAGGGTCTGTTGAGCTCCAGCTATATTTCATGGTTGAGAATGTTTTTCCCATAGTTGATGTGTTTCTATCAGTTGATAATTATCATACTAAGTGTTGTTGTGTGAGGCATACAGTTCTTTGCTCCCTTTCTTTTTCCTCTTCTATACTTACCCGTTTTTCCCTTTTCTTCTTCCCCTCTATTATATGTTTTTGGTTCTATACTTAGTCGCATATATATGCTCACAGGTTTCCACGAGTGGCGGAGTGAGAAATACTATATCCATCTATATCTTCACATCACAAGTCCGACCGACCGTTGTTTGTTTTCATACTTAGCCAATTTTATGGCCGCGGGTTCCCGCGTAGGCGCCATAGAACTCTCATGCCCCGTGTTGCGGGTATACATCTTGCACCCAAAACTTCGATGATCTACAATTCAATCCCAGAGTCCTCGAACTCCCAAGCCTCACTCTACCTACGATGATTATGTCTGAATGCTTGCATATAAGTATACCAAGTCATATATTTTTTCTATTGCTTGTTGAGATAGATATAAACAACATCTCTTTTATCTTGAACCAGGGTTTGTTGAGCTCCAGCTATATTCCATGGCTGAGAATGTTTTTCCCATAGTTGATGTGTTTCTATCACTTGATAATTATCATACCAAGTGTTGTTGTGTGAGGCATACAGTTCTTTGCTCCCTTTATTTTTCCTCTTCTATACTTACTCATTCTTCCCTTTTCTTCTTTGCCTCTATTTTATGTTTATGGTTCTATACTTAGTCGCATATCTATGCTCGTGGCTTCTCGGGGTGGTAGAGTGAGAAATTCTATATCCATCTATATCTTCACATCATGGGTCTGACCGACCGTCGTTTGCTTCCATACTTAGCCAATTTTATGACTGCGGGTTCCCGCGTAGGCACTATCGAACTCTCATGCCCCGTGTTTGGGTATACATCTTGCACCCAAAACTTCAGTGATCTACAATTTGACCCCAAACTCCTCGAACTCCCAAGCCTCACTCTACCTATGATAACTCTGTCCGACTGCCCTAACTTTCCATACTTAAAACCAAGTGTTGTTGTGTGACACATAAAGTTCTTTGTTCCCTTTCTTTTTCCTCTTCTATATTTGCATGTTTTTCCCTTTTCTTCTTCCCCTCTATTATCCATTTTTGGTTCTATACCTAGTCACATATCTATGCCCACGGGTTCCCAGGATTGTGGAGTCATAAATTCTATATCCATCTATATATTCACATCACGAGTCTGACCGAACGATGTCTGTTTCCATACTTAGCCAATTTTATGCCTGGGGCTTCCCAGCTAGGCCCTATCGAACTCTCATGCCTCATGTTCGAGGTATACATATTGTAGCCAAAACTTTGGTGATCTACAATTCGACCCCAGGTTCCTTGAATTTGCAAGCTTCACTCTACCTACGACCTTGTTGAAATAGATATAAACAACATCTATTTGGAATTCAACTAGGGTCGGTTGAGCTCCAGCTATATTTCATGGCTGAGAATGTTTTTCCCATAGTTGATGTGTTTCTATTGCTTGATAATTATCATACTAAGTGTTGTTGTGTGAGGCATAAAGTTCTTTACTCCCTTTCTTTTTCCTCTTCTATACTTAGTCGCATTTCTATGCTCGCGGGTTCCCAGGTGGCAAACTGAGAAATTCTATATCCATCTATATCTTGACATCACGAGTTCGACTGACCGTCATTTGTTTCCTTACTTAGCCAATTTTATGGACGTGGGTTCCCGGGTAGGCGTTATCGAACTCTCATGCCCTATGTTTGTAGTATACATCTTGCACCCAAAACTTGGGTGATATACAATTCAACCAAAGACTACTCGAATTCGCAAGCCTCACTCTACCTACTATGACTCTGTCTGACGGCCCCGCCTTTCCATACTTAGTTGATTATTCAAAGTTTCGTGGGTTCACGGACTCCCAGGTTCAAAAAAGTATCAAAACATTTTTCGCTCCCCTCCATCCCCGCCACCTTCGCCCCTTCCCAATGCACATTAATTATGATTTTACTAGTGACAACTCACCACAGATGTTAGAAAAGATTGACATTAGTTAGCGGAAATCTCGAGGACATCTCCCATTAAAATGAATTAATGGGAGAATATTATGGAATCTGATGAATTTTTTTGTGTCAATCATGAATTGGCAAAAAAATTGTCGGTTATTTTAGTTTTTTTAAGGCATCGTCGTAGCAAGAATGCAACATTGTGCTACCCCATTGTCATCTACAAAGGTGTTGACATGATGCCCCTCTTTAGTATTGTGCATATGTTACAGCTTGGCATATTTGAGAGTATGCTTGCATATGAAAATGTTAATCCACCCTTCAAATTTGAACATGGTTTGCATTTGGCCCACAAAAAATACTAATAAAATAAAATAATATGAACAGTATTTAAGTAAATATAAACAAATTATCTTTTAACTTGAACCTTATTCTGTCGAGCTCCAGGTATATTACATAGCTGACAATATTTTTCCCATAGTTAATGTTTATGGCCGACAATTTCTAGATTGGCGTTATCGAACTCCCATGCCCCATGTTCCGTGATATACATCTTCAACCCAAAACTTTTGTTATCTACAATTTGACCCCGGACTCCTCGAACTCGTAAGCTTTACTCTACCTATGATGATTTTTTCTAGGTTCGTCTAACCGCCCCGCCTTTTCATACTTAGTTGATTTCCTTGCCACCTTCGCACACTTTCCCAATGCAAATTGATTACGCTTTTATTAGTGATAATTCACCACACAGGTTCGAAAAGATTGGCATTAATGAGCGAAAAGATCAAGGACATCTCCCATTAAAATGCATTAAACCAAGATTTACAGGAGATTATATTGCCATCCTCCAGTGTTCATTCTAAATACTATCACGTAATTACTGTCACATGTAGCAATATAAAAAAATCTTCATCAAAAAATTATCTTTTCTCACAGGTACCCCACATGCACCCCAGTCACCTGAAGTGAGCGATATTTGTATCCATCAACTAAACCTCCCTACTATCGAATTAGCAAAGGTCAATATTATGGCATCTAAATTTTTTTTGTGTGCGTGGATCTTGAGCTCGAAAAAATTGTTATTTACTTTAGCTTTTTTAAGGCATTATACCCCGCCTTTCCATACTTAGTCGATTCTTCACATTCTGTTGTCACAGATTCGTGGGTTCTCGGGCTCCCAGGTTCAAAAAAAATTCGAAGCATTTTTTGCTCCCATCCATCCCCGCCACCTTTGCACACTTCCCAATGCACATTAATTATGCCTTTATTAGTGACAACTCACCAGACACATTGAAAAGATTGTCATTAATAGGCAAAAATCTCGAGGACATCTCCCGTTAAAACGCATTGAGCCAAGATATACGGGAGATTATATTATCATGATCCAGCGTTCATTTTAAATACTATAAGGAGAAAAGGAACGTTCTCATCACATTATGGATGCATCTCGACAACATTTATGTGGATATACCCTGAATATTTTTGGGTGCAAGGCCCTGATTTTTTAGTGGTCCAGAGCTTATGACTACTACGCATCCCCTTCTGCACAGAAGGAATTTATCTGGACATTTGGAATTGGATGAGCAGGTTGTGTCCCTAAATGTTTTGACTGGAAGGATCTGGTCACCTGCTGCGCCGAAAATTATATTATGAACCAACAAATTATCCAGTGGCAGGACCATTCCCGAGTTTCCCTATCGCCTCAAGTATTTCGAAAGATGTTAAGACTTCCCGACCCAACGCCTACTTTCAAGGGAGAGAATTGCAGAGAGTTCTTAAATAAGCATGACAATGAATTGGACCTATTTCTGAAGTTCTTAGATAACCCAGCGGTCGGTCCCGAGGACATGACCAAATTACATGTTAGTGCATTCAAAAACCCTTTCCGGGAAATTGCATGACTTTTCATGAGGATAATGGGACAAGAAAGTACAGCTAGCATCTCTCAGATAATTTTGTATATTTTATATTTTACGGTGAGGGAACAAGCCATCTTCCATTGGGGCAGGTTGATTTCCATTGAAATCTCTTCCCAGTTATTGCAATACACAAGGGAGAAGAAATTATTTATGTCATCTTATTTAATTTTCGCGGTGGCGAATTGTTGTCCATTCCCTGGATTATCTATGTGTAAGAAGGTAAACTGTGAATTTGACCCAGTAACCTTCTGGTACCAGATGTTATGGAGACATGACGCCTCCCAATATTTTTATGAAGTCTTTAATGATTTTGTTTCAGTTTTTAAAGGATTGATATTTGGAAAGTATTTTCCCCGGTTGTCTAACCAGGCAACCAAGTTCCTGGATAGGAAGGGTACACTAGATGAAATGGAGAACTATAATGTTATAAGGATTTTTGGGTCCAAACAAAATCCTTGCTTCCTTCCATGTCACATATCTGGTACAATGTTTTTTTTCTAATATAGCAAGGCAGTACACCTATTCGTTGCATTTTTTCCATGAAAAGAGAAAAAGTCAATTCATCCCTGTGCCTTGGAAATTTGGGGATTTCATAGTCAGGAATATGAACAAGATTGATGGTTTTGCGGGCCACTTCCACAGCTTCAATTTGAAATGTACTAGAAAAGTAAAAGGGTTCAACCCTGAAGGTATTTTTGTAGAACACCTATTAGTTGTCGGTTTCAATAGTTATTTCACTCACACTATCTTGAATGAAGACGAAGATAACACCTTAGGAAGTCTTTCTCCTCACACCGACAACCTCAATACAATACTCAGCACCAATGATTCATACAAGCATAAACGAAAAGGCCCGGGTGAGAAAAGTGCCCAATCCCCGACCCCCACACCCAAGACTACAACATCTCGGAGCAATACTCCAATGACCTACCCAAGACAGAAAGTCACACACAGTTCTCACAAACTTTCTGCGACCAAAAAATGGAAAACAATAGTACAAGAACAGGAGGGACCGAGGGGAGAAATTGATATCCACGATCTCTCCCTCGAAGATATGGAACTAGGAATTGACATTGACAAAATGTTCCCCAACAACGACCAACTAGAGAGAACTGCTCAACATTAACAAAATGTTCCCCAACAACGACCAACTAGAGAGAACTACTCGACATTGGCATTATCGACACAGGTTCTCTTATTGGCATTAATATGAAAAAAATGCATTCAACCACGATTTACGGGAGACCGACCGACCGTCGTTGCTTTTCATACCTAGCCAATTCTATGGTCATCGATTACTGGGTTGGCGCAACCAAATTCTCATTCCCCGTGTTCTATGATATACATCTTGCACCCAAAACTTCTATGATCTACAATTCCATACCTAGCCAACTTTATGGCCACCGGTCCCCGAGTTGGCGCTATTATAAATCTTGCACCCAAATCTTTTTTCATCTACAATTTCGTGATATACATCTTGCACCGAAAAATTTCATGCTCTACAATTCCTCCAGCTCACAAGCTTCACTCTACCCAGGTTCACAAATGTTTCAAATCATTTATCACTCCCTTCCATCCCCGCTACCTTCGTGCCCTTCCCAATGCACATTGATTATGCTTTTACTAGTGACAACTCAACACACATGTTCGAAAAAATTATCATTAATAAGTGAAAACCTTGAGGACATATTCCATTAATATACATTAAACCGTGATTTACGAGAGCCCAACCGACCGCCCTTCCTTTCCATACATATCCAATTTTATGGCCCCGGGTTCTCGGCTTGGTGCTATCAAACTCTCATTCCCCGTGTTCTGTGATATACATATTGCACCCAAAACTTTCATGCTCTACAATTCTACCCTGCACTCAAACTCGCAAGCTTCACTCTACGCGGGTTCATAAAAAATTTCAAAGCATTTATAGCTCCCTTCCATCCATGCCACCTTCGCACCCTTCCCAATGCACATTAATTATGCTTTGCTTAGTGACAAATCACGACACAATTTTGAAAGTATTGGAATTAATAAGAGAAAACCTTGAGGACATGTGTTAGACAATTGAGAGGGGGGGGGTGAATCAGTTGTCACTATGCTTAAACAATTATACCCATTTTAAACTCATTACAGAACACTCAATGATGATCACAATAATTCAGTGAAGTAAGCAATAGAGTATTCAACATCAATCACACACATGAAGTTTACAGAGACAGATATTCCTGAGGAAACCCATAAAGGGAGAAAACCTCTTCTTCTTAATATGATAACTAGTCTTTATTTTTTGTACATTATCATTCTTATGAGCACCAACTCTTTGTGAGGCTACCACCTCTGTTTTACAAGCTGCAACTTGTTGGGAGCACCAACTCTCTGGTTTCTCTAGCACCCACTAGAAGGAAGCACCAACTCCATGAGTGTTCCAGCACCAACTAGATGGAAGCACCAACTTCCAGTCACACAGGCACCAACTTGTATAATAGAGAACAATGAGTCTCCCTTGCACCACCCTACCACCCTAGTTTTTCTAGTTGCAACCAGATGGAAGCTACAACTCCCTATGTTCAATCACCCACTTGAAACTCTGAGGACAACAGTCCTCCCTAGCACCACCCTACCACCCTGAGATATAAATCTTTGCTTGCTGAAATTTATTACAGTGATACAATATTTATCAATGGCTTACCAGTCTCATCATTGTTCTGCTACACTACTCTGCTCTACCTGCATCAGTGTCTTCTTGCTCACATATTCTTGCGCTTTCTATTCTTCTGCATTTTATGCTCTATGTGCCATGTTCATTTTATGCACTATGTCTCCCCTCTGCACTTCCGCACATACACTCGGTTGCCTTCTACGCACGTGAATAACTATCCAAAAAGCCCCCTCTCTTCTTTGTTCTGCGTCTTTTTAAAACGCCAAGACCTCTGCCAGAGCATACAACCAGCTCTTCTCACCATTTCTGCTCTGTCAAGCTTATGTTCTTCATCTCTGCATTTTTTCTCTCTATTCATGTTGTAATCTTCATTACATACAGTTCAAATTGTTTTACAGAAAAACAACAACTTCTCTCTGTCACAGCATTTTACTTTTATTCCTTCTCTCATCATCTGTTACACTCCGCATCTCCAACACTCAAGTCAGGAATCTCAAAAATTCTTAGGAATCATGATTCCAACGCTCAGGAAAAATGATTCAATTAGTGTAACTGAATCGCAACTAATCAAGAAACCATGAAGTGAAACAGCAACCCTTCAATCAGATTGTCTACTTAATCTGCGTTGTTGGATTATACACACAAAGTATTTTTGATCTATAGGTCCTCATGAACTTTACATGCACGAACTAGCACCTGGCGCAACGTTCCTCTCCACATGACCATTGGTTGTGACCTTGGGCGATGGTCTCACGTGACCATGCAATTGCGGGTGCGGCCAAAGGTGGTTTGAGATCAAACTACATTTTGCCCCGCATTTTACCTTGAGCCCACATGTATCCTTTCTCCAAAATCGTGGTTTTAATTGCAGCCTGCCCTTAACTTTTTAAAGTTCGCACACCTTCAATCCTCGCAATGAGATGGGACCGTCGATCTCATGATCTTGACGGTGCTCCTGAGCTGACATTTCGAATCTGACCTTTCAAGTTCTGTTGACCAGATCTAACCTTCTTAAATCAATGACTTTGATTTATTCCGTGATCCAGGCTTCGGGAGTTTCAACTCTCAAACCCTGCTTTCCTCCATACATCAGTCTTCCAGAGTTGATGATCCGTGGACACCTTTCCTTCTCAATCGATGGCTCATCCTTTTAAATCTCTTACCATATGACCAATGGCAGTGTCCAGATGTTTAGGCCAAATGAGCGCTTGAGCGCTTATCAGAATCAATGGTCACGATTTAATCTCTTGATGAGATGGACGACAGTCAGGACTTCGGGACTTCAGGATTTCAACTTTTCAAATCTTCTAAACAAGATTTCGTTGAACAGATCGGACCGTTCACTTTTATTTTGCGGAACTAGATCAATGGTCAGAATCAATCCTTACACTTATCCTTTCACTGCTTAATCCATTGGCTATGACTTAATCAAGCATTGTGATGGATGGCTGCCATTTACTTCGACACTTCAGCTATTCTACTTATGCTATCCTTCCACTATATTTTGATCAATGGTTGAGAATGCACCCAAAGTGATCTTCAGATCGGACAACTTATGTCCACTTCGGGACTTCAGGACTTAGGGCATCTATTGGTGGTGAAACTCCCGAAGTAAAACTCTCGGAGTGACGTAACTTTCTTACGTCACTTGATGGCATGGCACGAACTGAGTGCCTGCCACGTGTCACTCAGATTCATGATTTGCACGTACCTGAAATGTCGATTTCATCTTGACACTTGTCATTATTTGAATGTGCCACGTGTCCTTGCCGACGTGGTCTGCCATATGTCCTTCCTGATGTTGTCTGCTGACGTGATCTGCCACATGTCCATGCTGACGTAGATCTCCCTGATCTAACGGTCATCGTATATTCTCCAGATCCAATGGTCGAGAATTTATTTCGGCTCTCCGGGCTTCAGGTATTTCAATTCTCAACTTGAAATTCTTGAAGTGAGATTTTTCTGAAGCGTAACCTCCTCATAACTTTAGACCCGAAATGAATGATGTTTGTTTGATCAAGATCTTATATCAACGGCTCAATCTGTATGCGATTCAGCTTTGCCTTGGATTAAATCCAATGACTCTCCATCTTTGATTATCCTATCCTTCTATTTAATTCGATCTAACGGCTGACGAAAATTTGGGTGATCGAGATCTCAGCCCTTTCTTATCATGTCCTTCTACTTAAGGTGATCTGACGGCTGACGGATATTCAAATAATTGAATTCTCAAACCTTGTGCCCTGTTTATCCTATCCTTCACTTAAAGTGATCCAATGGTCGTGAGGACACTCGAAGCAGATCCACGATCAAGGATTTTGATCTTGATCATGTTTTTGTACTGTGCTTTCCCTTCCAAGCTTTGATCTCTGCATATTGTTCACTTCTCCTCCTGAGCTTATGCTTTTCCTGTTTTCCATCGTCGTTGTTGTTCGTTCCATCAATGACAAGCACACGCTTCCTGTAAAACATGCCAACAACATGTCCCATTAAAACACATTAAACCACGATTTACGCGAAAACCTCCAGGACATCTCCCATTAATACGCATTAAATTGTGATTTACGGGAGTCTGACCGACCGCCCTTTCTTTCCATACTTATCCAATTTTATAGCCGTGGGTTCTTGGGTTGGCGTTATCGAACTCTCATTCCCCGTGTTCTGTGATATACATCTTGCACCCAAAACTTTTGTGATCTACAATTCCACCCCGTACTCCTCGAACTCACGAGCTTTAAAAGTTTCAAACCATTTATCGCTCACTTTCATCTATGCCACCTTCGCGCCCTTCCCAATGCATATTAATTATGCTTTGATTACTAATTAATAAGCAAATACCTCGAGAACATCTCCCATTAAAACGCATTAAACCGTGATTTACGTCAGATTATATTATCAGATATCTTCTTCACATGTTATGTTTCATATTACTTTATGGGAAGATTCCATTTCATATTAATTGTTTTGTTCCTGCCATCTATTCATGGGTAGATTATTTTTCAATAACTATAAAGTAAGATATAAGTTATATCTTAAATTACTATTCAATGTAATTTCAATATAGCTTTTAATATTTACAATTTTCTTATCATTTCATTTCTAAAAAACAATTGAACATAACTTTTTAATATTTGTTTTTTTGTTTTTTTTTTCATTTAATTTTACATATTTCAACTTTCATTTCCTTATTGTTAAAGATCTATTCTAATTACCCTTTACTTACCATACTGTTAATTTCAACTTTTTTAACAATATTCCTCGTCTCTCCCCATCTTCGAAAAATCATCATCATGAATAATTATAAGCTGTCAACTATCATCTCCACTCCCAAATCTACTTGGCAAGGACTAACCTGCCACGTAGCACTTGTTAGATACACCTTCCAATAATATTTTTATAATACTCCTTTACAACATTCCTTCTTAAATTATATATATTTGTATACTTCAAACACCCTTGCACCCTTCTAAAAGTATATATAAATAATTGATTATGTTTATATGGCCTGTAAAATTAATTTTGAATTGTACGTGATGATCTATTACTCTTCAATTAATTGATTTGCATCGAATTACACTTCACAATTAATTTATTGTACAACTTGTCGATTGATTATTTTATTAACCATACGGATCCAACAATTAATTATCGAATTGTACAGCTCAGCTCGAATTCAAACGGTGGGTGTACGAATGCAGTGATGGTTTGCATGGACACAACTGTACGAATTTGAAGAAACAATTACCTAATTGTATTGGTCAAAAATTTAGTGTACCATGATTGTACGGTGGCATTGTGTGGATGGCAAAGGTAGGAGCCAATTATGGCTGCAAATTTCTACAAATGCAAGCTGGAGAACAAAATGGCAGATGGTACAGGCATGTCCGGTCTAGTGGTTGTCTATGAGCTGGTAATAATTTTATGATTATTACTCTTTATTATATATATTATGTGGTTCACGTCACCAGATATCGGTGCTCGCTACGTCCATGGATAAACCCCGCGAAATCCGCGAGAGAACATGGGGAGGCCAAGCATTTTTGGAATATTGGGGGCTCAACAACAAGAGCATATTATAGACCCATTAAGGGCACAACATGTGACTCACAAGGAATTGAACCTGGGTGGGGAGGGTAACAATCATTCCTCCTCACCACCTAAGCCACATCCAATAGACTTATATATATATCTTTTTCTCCTCCTTTTGTCTTTATACAATTATTATTTTTTCTTCTTCTGTTATGATCTGGCAATGCACTGATATATTTTTTTCCCGAAATTGCAACGAAATGATTTAGATCTTCACCAGAATTTTTTATTTTTTTTATTTTTAAATAGAAAAATTCCCTATTGTGGTCAAAGACCCTGAGTTTCAAGAACTCTGAAAATTGAGTGGCCAAAGGCCTGTAGTTGTGTTGCTAAGGGAAACAAAATTTGACCAAGGGTCAGGTGGCCAAGGGCCGAGATCATATTTATCTCTAATACCATTATGGAAAACAAACTTGTTCATTTCTGCCAATGTTACAAGCCGATAGTTATTCCTCCTTTTCTTTGGTTGAATTTGGTCTGATATTTGGAGGGTAGTCATGAAATAGGTGCTTGTGCTCATGGAACTTATGGCACCAAAAGGGGATATGTTCATAATCTAGTGTTTCATCCCACTCCTCATCCTAAAAGCTAGTGGTTATTGACTAAGGTAGTGCACCTACTACATTCATGTACACACAAATAAGGGTGTACGATGTATATATTCCATTTCTAGTTACCTCTTATATCTTGAAAAATGCTCCCAAAGTATTGTTAATACCCTCTTGTGTATCTTTCTCCCATAATTCATGTGGTTAAGAATATAACCTTATCCATACTGGTGCTTCAGTAAAGTCCTACTTATTTGGCCTAAAGCACTCTATCCAGTACCTCATGTGTACCTATAGAGTTGAAGAAATAAGGACCTTATTAAAAAACCTTTTCCCTATCATCTACACAAGTGAAAATCATAGTAAAGAATCCCTTTGAACCTAAATTCAAATCAACCTATCCTTTGGGTCTCCATAGGGAGTAAATCCAACCCATTAGATATTTGTTGGATGGTGAAAAGCCCATGAACTTATAAATCATTGCATGGTCTCTCATGTATTGTATGTATCTTCTTATTTTGGTTAGGTTAACTCAAACCAAGGATTTTTCTGCCAATTTAGGTAGGAAACCATTATGTCTTCGAGTTTTCTAAGCCATGTTGGTCCCCTCCACAACATTCAATACTTTTTCCCCGGTGGGGACTTGTTGAGGGGAATATCTTAACGCTTGTCAATTGGAAGGGAAATTATGGTCTAAGGTTGTCAAGTTAACCTAAGTCGTTTCAAGTAACTCACCCTGACGGGTTTTACGTCTCTGTTAGCCGATGAGGGATCTAATCTTAACTACAAAAATAAAATAACTAAATATTTATCAATGGAATTCTACTATATACATTCACTACATCACACTTCTTATCTACAAAATATACAAATAAACAAGTTCAAGATTTACAAGAAACCTTGAAAAACTGAGGTTGTAGAAAAGAACCAAATTTCAGGCAAAATATAAGTAGATCTAAAACATATTACCAATCTAATTTTAACCTTAAAACTTAAAAAATAAAATAAAAATAAATAAATAAATAATGAATGTAGATGATAATGTTTTAGCTTAAATAACCAAAGTATTTAAGCTTAATGTTAATCTACATTCATAAAGAAAAAATAATAAACCAAAACAAAAGAAAGAAAAATCACTAACCTAGTAACCAGCCAGTATTTAACTTTAAGTTGTGCCTTTCTATATAAAGAAGCTCCAACAACCTGTATGTCAAGAGAAATCTATGGCAGAAGGTTGTGAAATTATAAGATCGTGAAATCACCTAAAGAAAGTCACTTCAACTGACAATTTAAATCTCATTTGTGATGCATAAAGAACAATTTTTAAATCGGATCCTTTGTGAAGATATGATAGACTAATTGACAATAAGAAAAGAATTTCAATTATACAATTAACTCTATACAAATTCAAAGTATATGAATAAACTCAATATAATTCGAAATTTGCATCAAAATGATACAATCACAAAGACCTAAATGATCTAGGCCAATGAACTATTAAAAGTTGACAGAATTAATATATAGATGATAAAAATTAACCATGTATTGGAAAAACATATTAAAGTTAATTTTAAATCAATCCATGATCAATTACTCAAATAATATGAACCATAATTAAAGATATTATAATGGAAACCAAAACCCTTTGACTTACAAGACAAAATCCTTAAGTAAGGTATAGTTCCATATTCTTCAAAAAATAGTCAGTGGTCCATTTCCCGGAATTTTCACCATGTTTGGTTTCAAAATAACATAAGTATTTAAACACAACAATGATCAACTCTCATATCCACAAGATAGAGGTAAATCTTTTTAAAATAGAAAAGTTGAAAAATCAAATCCTAATCTAAGTTTATAATAACAATATTCATAACAACTTATAAAAAGTTTGTTATAATAATAAAAAATAAATCGCCAATTGTTTGGAGATGGATTCTATTACTAATCAAAAAGAAAATAAGAATTTCCATGATCTTCACTGGCCAGGCAGCGCATATAGCGCCCTTCGGTCTGTTTCGAGACCTGAAATAAAAATTAAATTAAATTAGAAATCATATTAACTAAATTAAGACTGGCTACAGAATCTTTGATTATCTACCTAATCTAAAAACAATAAAAACAAATAATGTTGAATAAAACAAACTCAACAGAAATGAAACCAAAAATTTTGTTACCCAAATTAAGCATTTGAGAAAGAAGAAGTGTGCATTTCCGATCCAATAATAAGATTAACATTTGTTGAATTTTTAATGATAATATCTCCATAATGTTTTGGCTTTTTACTTGCCCGAGATATGCATTGTTGTGCTTCAATCTTTAATTTCTTGTTATCCTTTTCGAGTTCTCTATTTTGCCTCATTACCTTATTTAGGCGCATTTGCAAATATGGGACATCCGCATAATATCTTTGATCCCACGTTAAACAGTCACGACAACACTCAGGTTCTAAATCCGGGATTGGTTGTTGTTGGATTGTCTCTAAGGGTCTTTCTTGCACAAGTTTGGCTTTCAGATCAGCTTGAATGCCTAAAACCCCTTCACAATTTTGAAGGAAATGAGGTAGATTTGAGGCAAAATCATACGAGTATCACTGTGCTCTTCACAGTTTCAACTTGTTTCTTCTAAGGAGTCTCGATCCATTATGGTGATTGTTGGAATCGGGTTATCCTTTTTCCTATTCCTATTTCGAATCATCCTGGGTAGAACACGACCGACCCTTTTATTTCTAAAATCAATTTCACAGGCCTAGTGTGACTATGTAATTCTTTTTCTCTATTCCTTAGATTTTTCTTCAATCATCGAATACATAGATTGTGACTGGTAATCAGCATAGTCTGATAGTCTTTCCTTCAAACTAGTTAGGACAATTTCTAAAGACCTCTTAGGAACAAACTCCTTCTTCTTTAGTGTCGTTTGCGCTGCAAGTAAAGCATTGTTTTGATGATCGAGCGACGAAATAGGATCATTGTGGAGTTAAATTTCAATCTGGACCTCATGTGGTAGAGTCTGAGGAGGTAAAATATCTTCAGCATCCTGAGTAGTATCAACAGTAGGGTTGCTACGCTGGGGTAAGAATCAAGTTCTTACCAAAATATTTTCCCAATTATCCCCAACAATAGCAATGTGACATTCGACTAGGGTACAAATCAAACCGTGATGGAACCGACTAGTTTTAGGTTTTGTCTTAGGCGTTGATAGAACTTAGACATCTTTTTCAAACTTATTTGTAAATAAAAGGAAAAGTCTAAAGAGGCGGCTAGGGTTTTCCTAGCCACTTCCCCTCGTGCAGGTGCTCGGCTTTCCATGGCGGTGTGCCTTCCTTCGGCGATACTGGCTGGTTCGCGACCCCTCTGTTGGTGGCTTCATCCCCTTGGGATTCTCCCTCCCTTGCATGTGAGTCTCTACTTGCTTTCTTGACGATGGCTATGCCCCCGTGGGCTCTCACCTTTCCTGTGACAGTTCGGGACAGGTTCCGGTGCTCTTCCTTGTCGATGGCTCTGCCCCCGTGGGCTCCCTCCTTGTCTGCGTCAGTACGGGCCAGTTTCGATGCCCTGTTTTGTATTGTGTGGCCATTGGCCTGGTTGGAGTTTTGCTCTCTGGTATGGCATAGATGATACTTTGGTTATTGTTGTTTTGGGTGGTACTACGCCTCTCGAACCTGATGGGTCTTCTTTCTATCGGTGGCTCCCTCCCATGGAGATTTGGTGGACAGATATTGGGTGTCTGGACCTGGGATCTGGTGTTTGGTGCAACGATTGTTGGGTATTTTTCTACTCTTTGGAGGTTGGATTGGAGCTTTGAGGTCCATATTTTGGGCATGCAGTGTGGATCTGTGGGTCTTCACTTTGACGTCCTTTCTTGGGCATGCAGTTCTGGCCTATCTTTTAGACACTGATTTTACTCAGTTATTGTTGTCTTTTTTTTATGATTTTTTACCCATGATTGGGGAGTGCTTCATGCACCTATAAAATGTAATTTGGTTCTCTTTCGATGAATAAAATTACGAATTTTTTCGAGGGAAAAAAAAAAGGGCAAGTCTAAACAAAACCCTAGGAAAACCATAAGTAATCGTATATGAAAATTGAATATCATACCATAGCATTCCTCGCAGGTAATGAATTGTTTGATAATTAACATGAGACCATGCCATCTAGTGTGAAATAATTTCAATAATATGGTCGTTGTCTTCCTGACCAAGAACCATGTTTTGAGTCTTAACGACTCTTAGTTGTCGATTTCATTGTGATGTATGTATCTGAGTCATTCATTGAGGACAATATCCTTGAAAGTGACAAAGAGTTGGAGTGAGGAACTCTCACAACAATGAAGAGAGGCCATAGGATTTATATCTATCAAACAACCCATCTTCATTGTTGGATCCGCAAGATCCATTTTGACGAAGGAATATCGGGGAGTATAGGAACCATTGATTGGGTGGAGGCCAGAAAGGAAAAATCTAGGCCATTGATGTCGATTTTAGTTTCATCGAAAGGAGAAATTCAACAGTCTTGAAGAGGAGGTTGTAGAATTAATCTAACGTTGAAGAAATGCATGGGAGTCGTTGATATGTCGAAAGGGGTCCAGGAAAATCATAGTCGTTGGATCTCATTTGAATGGTCATGAATAGGGGGACCAAGAACATTAACCATCACCCAGATAGAACCCAACGATTAGATCTTGACCATTGATGGAGGTGTCGTGATCACTGTCAGATCTAGCGGAAGTATTCGCTGGGACTAGGTGGTCGAGAGTAGACCTCGAAGTTGAAGTGAGTGCACTTTGATGACAATGAATACCTTTACAAGGTTAGACGAGAACTGTTGATCGATGGATGGGCGAGATGAAATCTCAGTCGTAAATTACCATAGGTCCCACATGAACATCTTAAAATAGTTTCAAAGGACGGGTGTTAATCATTGTTCAAATTGAAGGCACCGTTGCAATCAGAGCCGTTGGGTTTCAAGGTTTGAGAGCTATCGGATCTGGAGACTTGACTCATCAAAGTTTGTCATTGGAGGTTAAGGACGGGGGTGACTTGTGTCTTTTTGAGGGAGAGTGAAACCTGAAAATGACGAGGAAGGGTCTCGAGAGATAGAAATTGTTGAGTCGATGAGCCAAGTGACAAGGACCACGTTAGTGCCAAAATAGATAGCATGGGTGACAAGTAGCTACATGGATGTCACATGGTAGCAAGTTGGAAAAAGTCGAGAGTTCATAACTCTATATATTGAAATCAAATTTGGGCAAGATTATAGTCATTGGAAATCTCTCAACGAGTAGAATCCAATTATAGGGTGTGTTGCTCAAAACAAAGTAAGTTGAAGAAGAGAAAAATTTGACATCCCACCATCCTAAGTGAGAGTCAGGGGGTTGAGTGTGTTACAAGGGTATATAAAAAGATTACTAAATTGATTTTAATTGTTACGGTGCATCCCGTGCTTCCAAACTCTCAAGAAAATACCGGTGCTCACCCTCCTTCCTAAGAAGCTTGATTTCCAATGCTCTACACCAACTTGGATAGCTTCATTGGTAGATTCCACGCATTTTCAAATTTTGGAAATTACCACCAATTTTCATTGTCTCTCAATGGTGAACCCATGCCTCGTTTGGACATAAGAGGCCAAGTAAATTATTTATTACCTTCCTATTTGAATTTTCATCCAATCAAAATTTGAATTTAGCTTGAAATTTGGCATTTTTTTCAATTTCACATGATGCGCCAAAATGCTTCGACTCGCCCCGAAGTGTTGCCTATTGTGTTAAATTCACAATGAGCATCATCGTCGGTGAATATCATATATATGTACACATCAGTATCATTCAAAAAAGAGAATTGCAATAAATTATGAAAAAACAAAGTGGTGTGTCCTTTGGAACACCCCACAAACGATGCCCAATTGATTCAAACCGCACCGGTACATTTCACTTCATTAATCGCAAAACTAGCTTGACAATATATAAATTTTAATGAAGCGATGCACGTAGTTTAACCAACCGCATCAAGGTTTACATGAAACATAAAGCATCGGTGCATCAATGTTCAAACGCACCGCCATAATTTATAATAAAAAATACACACATCGAATAAATCGTACCAATGTCATTGTACATTACGCACCGGTGCACCTCACTATCGTCAAGCGCACTAGTGCAAATAAAAAACTAATTACCAAACCGAATTTCATTGTTACAATGCACCATGTGCTTCCAAACTCTCAAGCAAGCACTGGTGCTCACCATCCTTCCTAAGATGCCTTGTTTTCGGTGCTCTACATCGATGTGGATAACTCCATAAGTAGATTCTACACATTTCCAATTTTTGGAAATCACCACGAATTTTAATTTCTTCTCAACGGTGAAACCATTCCTCCTCAGGACATAAGAGGCCAGGAAAATTGTTTATTACCTTTCTATTTTCATTTTCATCCAATCAAAATTTGAATTTAGCTTAAAATTTGGCATTTTTTCATTTTTCTTTTCAATTTTATGTGGTGCGCTTGAACGATTCGGCTCACCCCGATGCAATGCACATTGTGTTGAATTTACAGTGAACATCGATGTCGTTCAAGCAAGAGCACCGTGATAAATTATAGAAACAAAGCAGTGTGTCCTTAGGAACGCCCTGAAACCGATGCACAATTGGCTTCTACCTACACCGGTACACTTCACTTAACTAATGGCACCACTAACATAACAATTTATAAAATTTAACGTAGCGGTGCAACCATTTTAAGCTAATGCATCAATATTGTATACAAAAACACACCAAGACATATATTGCCCAACTTTTCATATCAAGGCATCTCATTGGACACCTCATTCTCGATGCTCTATCATTTACAATGCACTATGATACAAAACATCGATGATCCACTATCACGGTGGTATCAGTGTGTTAATAGTAACACATAGCACCGCTTTAGCTGCAATAATGAAGTTTAGCTTAGCAGTGCATATCAATCCAACAAATGCACTAGTGTTATAAATACAACAACACTGAGGTGAATTTGTAATAACCGATTAGATCAGTGCAACTTAGAAGGCACACCACTACAATCTTTGGTGGTGCATCAATAGTTGTGCCACACAAGTGCGTAAATGTGAAACGTACGCACCAAGGCATGTTTTCAAAAATAAACAACGTGGTTCATATTTTGTAAGGCTCTTTAGTGGTGCATTAGAAATAAAATGCACCAGTAGATGGCATGTCAACGTTATGGTAGACGTGGTGCACCAATGCTTTCAGTTTAACAAAGGGCATCGTGAATTTGTGTGCCATAAATTTTAGTGTTGCGGTGCATCTTTGTTAATGAAATGAACCAGTGTTGTTAAAAGCATTGAACCAACGCAGTTAAAAGCACTGAGCCAGTGTGAAGCATCCTATGGGATGTACCATTGGGCGGTGTTATTGATCTAAAATAACACACCATCCTCAAGGAGTATGTTTTTCTTACGTGCACCGGTTGCTTTTTAATATTTTCTTGCAAAAACAATTATTTTTGGATTTTTTTAAATACACGTCATTTATATATGTATTTGTTTTATAATTTCAATTTATTTTATTTGTATATATGTGCCTAACAATATTTGTATGTGAATCAAAGATGACAACGGCAACAAGAGGAGGAGGAGCGGAAACAGGTCGATATGCACACATTTATGCGTGAGTGGGAGGCCAGGGAGAGGGAGAGGGAGTTGTTCCCTCACCCTCTTTCACAACCAACACATGACCTTTTGATGGATATTGGCCTCCTGAAGTTTTATCAGGAGGGTACATCCCTTAGGGGGGACTCTTCATTGTTACAACAGTTGATTCGTCGTTGGGATCATGTGAGACAAGGGTTCAAGGTCGGTCTCAATCTCTGGTATCATCCCACAGAGGAGGATGTTTATTTCATCATGGGTTTTCTAGGAGGGGGAAGTATTTTCCCCATTTCTATGTGCTACCGTTCAATGTTGAAGGGGAGACCCAACTAGCATATTTGCAGAGATATGTCAGTCTGCATGTTCATTCGACTTCGTATTTCCAAGTTCGTGGTGGTGAGCTATGAATAGTTTCATTTAAGAGAGAGGACATTAGGTGCCTATGTCTTATTCTCTCATCATTGTCATAGTATAGCTATGATGGGGAGTGCATTATTTGATCTATGTTGTATTATGTAGATATTTTATTGCAGATGCCCTAATTGATTAGGTGGGCAGATGTTTTTTTGAAACAATTTTGTTGTGCATTAGATCACCGGCATTGTGTTTTTTTCTGGGATGAGATTCTTCCCATTCACGTCAAAGTTTTATACACTATTTTTTTAGAGGGTTCGTGCCACACGGCCAAAAGTACCTCACTTTCCTGCTAGTCATATGTTTAATGAATGCATGTGCATGTGGGGGGAGTTGATTCCCAAGAGGGGCCAATATCAGTTTCCCATTACTCCAGTGCATAGGGAGTTATTTGATTTATCGTCTAGTGAGGACAATCTTGTCCTCAATATTGTAGAGTACCTGTACGCGGGGATGGATTGGAGAGCATGTCTAAACATATGATTTACAACATAGGAACCAACAGAGGAGAGAGTTAATATTATCGTTATGTTTTGATCAATCTATTTGCATATTTTTATGTCTTATTTAATGCACATGTAATTTATTGTAACATTTTCTTTCAATTATCTTATTATTATTATCTATTGTTTTGCAGATATTGGCACATGTCTAACAATATTCCTTAAAAAATAGGGGACTTAATGGTTAGTTACCTCAAACGTGTCGAGAAACACGCGTCTGACCTACTATACATTTCTTTCAAGTTGTACAGTAACGTTATTGTCCCTAGTTGGATAGACCTTGCAGACCCTGTATTGGACCAAATAGAGGGGTAGTGGAAGTAGATTTCAAGATTTCGAGAAGGTATCTACAACATCATCATCATCCCCTAGTTCATTTTGTTGGAATGCATCTAACAACATTCCCTCCATGGATAGGGTATCCTGCAAGAAATCATCCATACCAACCTATATATCATTGCCTTCATCCCCAACATGTGAAAACTAGTGTAAATATCGAGGTTTTGAATTGGTGACTTGGGACATACTATGAATTGAATAGGTGGTTGTTTCAAGCATTCTCGATATGCTTTATCTCCAATCTCTTTTCATTTACCAGCAAGCTCATGACTTGACATCATAGTGGGGTGCAACGGTAGATGGTGGACAAGTCACTCATCATCAAAATTGTGATTGTAAAAACATTGAACATTACATCGATAATATTAGTAACATAATGATTTAATATGTTCAAACATTATACCAAACACTTATTAGAAGCATGGAAATTTTTTTCCCAATAATAAACATCAAACCAACCCCTTTATAAAACAATTGTCAAATTAAGTAATGCATTTACATTAGTTCCAGTGAAAGTCCAAAAATACAATTACTCAGTCATATTTTTCTTATGCCCTACGGGGTTATCTACATAAAAGAGATCAAATTTGTGGTGTAATATCATTGACCCGGGTTGGTCGTTGGAATATTCCATGTTAGGATTGGTTGGGTAAAGAAGTTGTCCATTTTCATCAAACATCTACGTGCGGTATCTTTCTCATGATAAGAGATTGCAGAATTTTGGGATCACGAGAATATCTTGAGAAACTAAACTCAATCCTGAATCTTGATCCTGCAAAATTCAATGAGCAATTATTAAACTACACATGCATACATAACATAAATTCAATGAGATAAATAAATTATCAATAAAATCTAGACGTACTGCAATCGGCATGAGAGAAATTGGAGTTCCAAAGATACAGAATGAGGCGATGGAATCTGAAGAATTGGCCATTTGATATTATAATTATTGTTTTCCCACATTTGAGCCAAAATGGTCATCTTAGGTAGCATAGAACAATCTAACTTTAAAAATAACTTTAATAACTTGAAAACACACTTAAAAAATCATTGTTTTTTTCCACCCAACTATACAAGAAATCTCAATCTGGCTTCACAAAATCTGAAATAGTTACTCGATCCCTGAAAATATCCTCCTCAAACTTTGAAAATGTGAATTTCATGTTCTCTCTCTCTCTCTCTCTCTCTCTCTCTCTCTCTC
>ML784937.1:574568-590285 GCA_009831015.1 Picea engelmannii
AAACGATTCAGGATTGTATTAAAAGAAGGGTTGTGCAAGTGCAAAAACAACCAAATGGTACAAAAATTCAAAATAGCCAGAGGCTTGAAACAAAGATGAAGTATTACATCTTTTGAGATGACTCATAAATCCCTTCGGATACATCAAAAAACTACTACAAACCTGTCAAGTATAGATTACAACATATGAGAAGAGAAAAAATGAAACTTTTCACTACATAGAGTTGACCTAAGAGAGTTTTAACTCTATATCCACCTCGCCTAGAGTAAGTTCATGAGTGTCATACACAAGATGATGTGGCAGTGGTTGCAAGACTTCACAAGAGGAAATTGATCTCACCGATGGCATTGGCCTTTGCTCGGTTGGGGCTCTTGGAGGTTGGCATTGAACATGTCGACTAAGAGACCGAAGTTGAGTTGTATGTTGGTTCATTGTGTGAAGAATAATAGTTAATTCCTTAATATGCTTTGCTTCATGTTCCTCCAATTGATGGGTAAGTTGGGCATTGGAAGCACGTAGGGTCTCCATTTCATATTGTTGAGTATGCATTTGGTCTTGTAGTTTATCCAATTTGCACTATGCAGAGTCATAGGGGGTGTGGCTTCATCGCCACATTCCTGAGAGAACGTTGCAACAAGTGAAGTTGATCCTAAAATGAGATGGTCAATTTAATTCGATGGAATTGATGCACACCTGGAACTTTTGTTGCTTCCAATCGTCATTGTTTTGGTAAAATTATTCAATTGAAACTGTTGATAATGCCCCTAGATAAGAAAACAACGCCATATACATGTATGATGATAACCTGTGTGAATTCATTGTGAAAGCCAAAGAATTTGATACAATTATCATATGGGTGG
Organism: Picea engelmannii; assembly: GCA_009831015.1. Classification (NCBI taxonomy): domain Eukaryota; kingdom Viridiplantae; phylum Streptophyta; class Pinopsida; order Pinales; family Pinaceae; genus Picea; species Picea engelmannii. Next base: position 575,429 of record ML784937.1, read on the forward strand.
TGAGACCTACAAATTTGGGGCGAATGGTTGCAAGGATTGGGGCATGTCTTGATGGGAATATCCCACATTAAATCGGCATCTCACAATGGGATGAGATAAGTACCAACGCATGAGGATAATAGAGCATGTGGTGATATGAATTAAAGCCTCATGTCACAAGTACGGGGCGGTTTCTAAGTGTGGTGGGAGCTTTGATGATGAAATATATCCTGCTACGGATGGGGGATGGGGTCACATCCCCTCCCAATCCTTTCATTTCATAATTTAATTCCTTGAGTCGACGTCACTCTGAAGAGAGCATAATGAAAGGTTGCATACTTAGATTATGGGAGATAAATTTGAGAGTATTCCTCATTGATGCAATTTTTTCTTTACACCAGTTGCTTTGTTGCTTTGGCCAGTGAGTTTGCCTTTCCATTTTGCCTCCTCGAGATGTGGAAATAACTCACAGATTTAAATTTTTGCTCCATATCCATGATACGTTGATAAATTTGCATGAGATTAGGGAGAGATTTTTTGCTTAATCCCATGAGCCCCTTTATGATCATATCAGAGTCACCAAAGATGAGGACTCAAGCCAACTTGTTTTATGGGATGGGGCACATTCCCATATATAATGCAAGAACCTTTGTTTGATTTTTGGTGTTGTTTCCTAACCGTTGGGAGTACTCATAGATATGATTTTCTTCGGAGTCAAAATTGACTCCCCCCGCACCTTACGCCCCTAGTACTTTGATATTTATTACGAAAATAAATTGGTGTGTTATAAGTACACACTGCATCGGTGTGGTACTCACGGTATAGCACACCGAAAATGTAACTTTTGAAGAAGAAAAAAACAACACGCACATTTATCATGAATGTGCCGAAATATACAACGAAAAAATGAGCGGAAATTTGAGTTTTTGTGTTTATAAAGGAAAACTCTATTTATTATTTTATTTGTTTGCTAAAATTTAGAAAGGATATTTGTGCAACAAAGATTTATGAGCAAAGATTTAAGAGTGGGTGGATTTTTTTTAAAGAGCAAATTCGAGGGGGATTATTGTAGATCACATAGAAGTCTATAGAGAAGAAATTTCAGATATATGATTTCATTTTATTAATCATCTTGATCATTCTTGTATTTGATTCAAACAATTTTCAATGCATTCCCAAACAAATAAAAAAGGTTTCATAGTTACCTTTAGTATTGAAAGACCTAATTTCCTCACTATTTTTTTGCTTTCTCCTTCTAAATTTCAGAAGAATAAAATTTTTTAAGCACAATTTCTTTATAGGGTTTGTTTATTTATATATGGGTGTTTCCTATCAGTTACAATGAAACCACTCATTGCATTAGATCCCAAACCGTCTTGTCGTTGTCGGTTTTCTTTTTCTTTAAATGCTTTTGCGAAGACCGGTGTGCTCTACACATAGTAACCGCACTAACACGTATTTGTTTCTAAATAGCACCACTTTATTTGAATTCGAAATATTATTAAAAAATCTTTTTCGCGGTTGGCGGTGCACATTTTACCTAAATATGCACTGGGGTGCATTGTTGTAACACCCTGTTTCCCCCAGTCTGTAAAAATAACTATATTGACAAAGAACTATGGAAAACTCAAAGGTGTGAATGTTTGATTTGATGGACCTTTGTATAAAAGGTCGATGAACGTAAATTATGTTATGAATATGTGTTGCATGACTGTTGGGAGGGGGATGTGCTAAAAGAGACCACGATGGATAATGAAGGGTGGTGGAAGGGACCTGGAATGGTTGCGTTAACTTCCACCGAACCAATACCATACTGGTTTTTACTTGCTCAAAGACCAAGGCAACTCTATGACCCTGGAATGAATTTCCCGTCAGGATGGTAGGTTGGGAGGCTCCTCAAGAGTTAATCAGGGGATGGGGCAAACCGCCCATCCGTCAAGCTCTCAGACCTGACCATGGATGGGGGAATTCACGCCACACACAATCTTGCAGAGAAGGGCAAGAAAAGAAGTGTGGGAAGGGTAGAGAAAGGGAGCACGCGCGACAGGGATCGCAGAAGAGAACCACAAAACCCTAGAACCACAGGGAGTTATGAACACAGGAGAAGGAGAGTAACTTTCGTCCTCGATTTTTGTCTGTTTTAGGAGAAGGAGAGTAACCTTCGTCCTTGACTTCCGTTGAGTTGGAAGTAAGAGATTGAATCTTAGAGCATCATGGTCTAGCTTGGGGGTGGCTAGTGGTAAATCCATTTGGAGTCATTGAGCCTACGGTTGGGTGGAAATGAGCACCCCTCTCAGCAATTGCATCATGCCTTGTGGTTCTGATAAGTGTTTTATGCCTTATATTTTGAATTGAATATCATGGATGAATGTTTATACTTATATGCCATAGTTGATGTCTGTGTAAATTAGTTAATTTCAAAGTATGTGTCCATCCCATTGAGAATAGACCCATCTGGTTGACCTTCGCAATATTTTAGGATGGCTTCTCGATAGCACCTTTCTTCGGGAATTGCCTCATAACTTTGGAACCATACCGAGCCTTTACCCAAAAAACTGACTAAAATCAAGGATAATTGCCCAAGAACCATCTAAAGGTTCATGCAATCCGGGTTTGGAAAACCTGTGCAAGAAAGAGTAGTTCTGTAAGGTTTCAGAGTCGTGGGAGACTGAAGCTCCGAAAGGTTGAATTGTGTGACCCAAGTTTAGAAAGGATAGTGAATCCAATTATTGAAAGGGAGTCTCCCTTCATTTGGTAGACGAACGGATGAGATCCTTTTAGAAATACCTCAGGTCTGTCAGGACCAATGGATCTAGAGGAGGAGTGTGAGCGTTAACGCCTCGACCCCTTCATCCTTCGCAAGTAGCGATGGAACCGAGACCATAGATCCCAGGATCCATCGGGATCTATCTAGGTCGTCGATCTTAACCCAAAGGTAGATGGTAGGATGGACTCCTCATAGTTCTGAAAGTCCCAATTTAGTCAGGACCATCCATTTAGCAGGGACGCGTGGCAGTCAGGTGGAATTTCGCTAACTCGCGACTTGGATGGTCAAAGGGTAGGACCGCACAAACTCATGATTCACGAATTCGTGACATAATTGTGGTCATTGATCCAGGAGTGATCTGGATCGTTGATTTAGCGTGAATGAGTTTCGGTGTTTCGGCGTCCAGGAGACCAAAGGGCAGAATCTCTCGGTTTCGCAAGTCGCAAAATCTTGGCATACGAAACCCCGACGCACTCATTGGGTCGACCCTAGGTCACAAGGCAGGGTCATGTGGTAGAAGGAGGAGGCAGGCGCTAGTAGTTGGCTAAGGGTCTAACTCGGGGGCTGGTATTTCGGGACCTAAGAATTCAAAGAAATAAGAAGATGAGGGACGTGAAGTCCCTAAATTGTGAAACGCGAAATAACCTATGGTTGTAGGTCGTGGTCACAACGTCATGGTTGTGTGGAGGAGGGTCACGTCGTGATCATAGGTGAGAGGGATGGCATGCGTTAGGCCCCTTAATCTCTTTCCGGACTGAAGGAGATGAAGAGGTTGGGACGCCTTACATCGGGAGCCTCGATGTCGCGAAATGTGATGAGCCTTTTCAAACTAAGCCTATGGTCATGGTTCTCGATCACGAGGTGGAGGATGAGGAATGAGATAGCCTGCGTTAGGCCCCTGTAGGAATTTGGGAATTCTGTCCTTTGAGAAAAAGGCGAAAATTTTGTTATGTCGTCGTGGGTGTGTGACAAATAGGTATCAAAGCATGGTTACAACACTTGGCCTGCTTGGGCTCATGAACGAGTCATGTAGAAACCCCGTTTGAAGTAATCTTAAAAAGAGTAACCCTCTATCTTAACCCCCTTTACCAAAAGTTGAAGTTAAGAATGTTATTAAAGAAAAGAATGAAATCCCTACTGTGTGTATGCATTTGAGAAATTTGAATTTATGTGTTGGTTTTGAATGAATATAATGTTAGCTAACAACAATTGTTTTGTCTACACGCGAGCGACCGATCAACCGCGGGAAAACTGCAAACGTATAGAATGGTGATGCACCACGAGGTGGGGGATGGCACCCACAATAGAGACGAAGAGTCTGATGAAAGGAGGATTGTAGAGACCCCTCCAGATCTAGCTGAGACTGTGAGGAGTCTCATGGCTGAACTATAAAGCTACAAGGCCGACAACGAGAGGTTGATAAAAGAGAAAGAGAAGCAAATGGAAATTAATTTAGTCTTGTTGCAGAGTTTATCCGACATACAAAGACAACTGCAGCATGGATCTGATGCCAGTCACGAGGATCGACGACAGACAAAGAAGAGTCGAAGTACACCTGAGATACGGAAACGTGGCCTTTTGAGTGGCTACATTGGGAAGAGCACCTCACGGAAGGCCCATCCAGAGATAGGGGACGGGCGTTGGACTTTTCCTCTAGAAAGGAAACTAGTGACTCGGAGGGATCTTCTAGTAGCAGAACTAATTCATATTCCCGAAGAAAACAGAAGAAGTGAAAGCATTCCAAAAGTCATAATCTCAAAGAATTCAAGAAGGCCACACCACCCTCTTTCGACAGTGAGATAAAGAGAGGAGAGGAAGCAGAGGCCTGGCTGCTTGGACTAAAGAAGTATTTCAGAGTCCATGACTTCTCGGAAAACTTGAAGGCCTAAGTATCCACTTTAAACCTGAATGGAAAGGCTTCCATTTGGTGGGAAGACCTTAAGAATGTAAAAGGGATTCATGAAGAATACCTATCTTGGGAATGGTTTGAAAGATACTTCAGGAAGAAGTATTTGTCGTAAAAGTATTTCGACGAAAAGACTAAAGAATTCTATGAACTCAAGCTAGGGAAACTCATAGTAGAAGAATATGTCAACAGATTTCTTGAGCTACTGAGGTACGTACCCTACATAAAAGCAGAAAAGGCAAAGGTGCAACGATTTATCAGTGGGCTACCTAAGGACTATCAGAACAGGATTGAGTTTGATGAGTCGAGGACCCTAGAAAACACTATGTGAAAGGCAAGATATTGTTATGAACAGTTTGGGCTTCGGACAGAACCTCGCGAAGGCTGGAAGCAGAAGAATGGTTCGGGATTCCAGAAAAAGGGGTTTAAATCCCGAAGATTTAAAAGCTATAAAAAGGATACAAGGATGAGCTTTCCTACCCGAAGTGTACACCAACAGAATTTCCCCTCCCAGAGTGGAAACAAGCCTTTTGGGTCAACCCCTAGAAAGACTGATAATCTAAAGAAAGAACACTTGAAATGTTGGGGTTGTGGAGAAGAACATCTACTGAGGGACTACCCGCATCGACAACAAAACAGTAGGAGAATTTACAACGTCCAAGAGGCTACCACCGTCAATGACGTGGCCAGGAGTATGCCGCGAAGTTATGTAGCCATGGATAATAAACAAGCCGGCCACCAAGCTTCAGTGGCGGAGATGGAAGGTATGATCACTAACCACCTAGTGTCTATTCTAATTGACCCTGGTCCAAATTTGAGTTATATAGCCCCTTAGGCTGTTGATAAGTGTAAATTGTAGCCACATAAACATGCCAAACCATGGTTGGTAAAGTTAGCCATTGGCACCCAAAGAAAGGTAGCGAAGGTCATACCAGCTTGCCAATTCACTATGGGTGAATTCTCCACCCAAGAAACCCTTAACATACTACCCCTAGGATCGTATGACATGTTGATTGGCATGGATTGGCTAGTCGCATATAAATCCAGAATAAACTGTTACCATAAAACCTTAAAATGTGTAAGTGAAGAAGGAAGGAGGATAACCCTTCAAGGGATCCAGAAACCTGTCTCGGTGAGACGAATATCAGCCCTTCAAATGAGAAAGTATTGCAGAAAGGGATGCCCACTATATGTGATACAGGTGTTGGAATCGGTTGAGGACGACAAACCAAGCCTTGAAGACCACCCCATACTAAGAGAATTTAGAGATGTGTTTCCAGAAGAGGTACCGAATCTACCTCCGAGAAGGGACATTGACTTCTCGATAGAACTTGCACCAGGAGCGGTGCCAGTGTCTAGGACACCCTTCAGGATGAGCACACCCGAGCTAGTTGAGCTTAAATTACAACTAAAATAAATGATGGACAAAGGCTATATCTGGCCCAGTGTGTCTCCATGGGGAGCACTAGTCATGTTCATGAAAAAGAAAGATGGTACCCTCCGACTGTGCATAGATTATAGAAAACTCAATAAGGTAACCATAAAGAACAAGCACCCCTTACCCCGGATCGATGACTTGTTCGATCAATTAGGAGGCGCTTCCATCTTCTTCAAGATTGACTTGAGATCTGTATACCATCAAGTCTAAATTAAGGGTGAAGACATCCACAAAACCGCCTTCAAAACGAGATATGGTCGCTACGCATTTGTGGTAGTACCATTTGGATTAACCAATGCCCCTACCACTTTTATGTGCTTGATGAACAATGTGCTCAACAAATTCCTAGACAAATTTGTACTGGTTTTTATTGACGATATCTTAATCTACTCCAAGAATAGAGAGGAACATGAGGAACATCTTAGACTTGTGCTTCAAGTGCTAAGAGAACATCAGCTCTATGCCAAGTTTAGCAAGTGTGATTTCTTCCAGAAGCAAATAAATTACTTGGGCCATGTCATATCTAAAGAAGGGGTAGCAATAGACCCTCACAAGATCAGGTCTATCATGGAATGGCCTACCCCAAAGGACATTTCGGACATCAGATCCTTTATGGGCTTAGCAGGATACTATAGGAGATTTATAAAAGGATTCTCCAAGATTGGTTGTCCAATCATTGCCCTCTAGAAGAAGGGAGTTAAATTCCTTTGGACCCCAAAATGTGAAGAAAGGGTTCGGACCCTAAAACACCTACTGACCCATGCACCCGTGTTGAAGATCGTCAATCCCAAAATTGACTTCCTCGTGTGCATTGATGCTTGCAAGGAAGGGCTCGGAGGATTCCTTATGCAAGAAGGAAGCGTAGTCTGCTATGAATCCTGAAAATTGAATGAGCACGAAGTCAACTATGTGACCCATGATCTAGAACTGGCCGCCATAGTGCACGCCTTGAAAATGTGGAGGCGTTACCTCTTGGGTAGGAAATTTGTACTTATGACAGACCACTGTGGATTGCGACACCTGTTTGACCAACCAAAACTCAATGCTAGACAAGCTAGGTGGATGGCCCTTCTTAGCGAGTTTGATTTCGAAATCAAACATATCAAGGGAAAGGAAAATAAGGTGGTCGATGCCCTTAGAATAAGTATGAAAACAATTCATCTGGCAGCGGTGAGCACCTGCGAGACCAACGTCAGGGAAAGAGTTAAGAATGCACAAGAAACAAACGTGTTCTTCCAGACCGTGACCTCATACCTGGAGCAAGAACCCGTAGGGATAAAGTACGAAGGCTACCAGATGTTAGATGGAGGTCTGCTAACTTACAGAAATAGATTGTATATTCCAAACTATGACGACTTGAAGAGGTTCATAATGGATGAACTACATAAAAGACCATATACTGGTCACCCAGGATACCAAAAGATGATCGCGGCCACCAGGAAACAATTCTATTGGCCTGGATTGAAGAAAGACATAGTTGAGTATTTAGCCAAATGTATAGAATTCCAACAGGTTAAAGTAGAACACCGGCACCCAGCAGGATTATTACAACCTCTACCAATCTTGGAATGGAAATGGGAGACCATCTCCATGGATTTCGTCACTAGATTACCAACATCGGCCAGGCAGAATGACGCCATCATGGTAGTGGTGGATAAATTGAGCAAGTCCGCTCATTTTATCCCCGTCAAATCAACTTGCAAGGAAATATACATCGCCAACATATTCATGAAGGAGATATTTAGACTACATGGCATGCCTAAGGAGATCGTGTCTGACAGAGACACAAAATTTACCTCAAACTTTTGGAAATACTTGATGGTTGGTTTGGGGACCAAATTATTGTTCAGCATAGCCTCTCATCCTCAAACCGATGGACAGACGGAAAGAGTGAACCAAATATTAGAACACGTGCTAAGGATGCATGTAATGCATCAACCTAAAAAGTGGGAAGATTACCTGCCACTGGTGGAATTTGCCTACAACAACGGCTACCAAGAATCACTAAAGATGAGCCCTTTCGAAGTCCTCCATGGTAGGCCATGCAACACTCCAGTCAGTTAGAGTAATCTCGTAAACAGAATTACTATTGGACCTGACATGTTGAAATAAATAGAACAACAAGTGATTAAGATAAAGCAAAATCTGAAAGTCGCTCAGAACAAACAGAAAAGTTATGCCGACAGAAAGAGAACCCCTAGAGAATTCAAGATGGGAGACCACGTATATCTCAGAGTTAGGCCCAGGAAGAGTTCCTTGAGGATGGGATCTTGTGCCAAGTTGGCACCTCGATATTGTGGACCCTTTGAAGTTCTAGATAGAGTGGGGCATGTAACCTATAGGCTAGCACTTCCTCCCACAGTAAAAGCACATAATGTTTTCCATGTTTCATTGTTGAAGAAATATGTACATGATTCTAATCATATAATTGACTGGTCTTTGATCCAGGTGGAACCGGAGGGATAATTCCTACCAGAACCTCTATGCATATTGGACAAAAAGGAAACCCCACTCAAGAACCAAACCATTGCACAAGTCAAGGTGTAGTGGAAACATTTTGGCCCCGATGAGGCAACATGGGAAATGGAAGATGCCATGAAACAGGCATATCTAATTTTGTTTACTTCTGTACATACATGTCATAATTGATATATAGAACATCGAGGACGATGTTCCTTTAAGGGGGAGGGAACTGTAACACCTTGTTTCCCCCATTCTGTAAAAATAACTATATTGACGAAGAACTATGGAAAACTCAAAGGTGTGAATGTTTGATTTGATGGACCTTTGTATAAAAGGTCAATGAATGTAAATTATGTTATGAATATGTGTTGCATGACTGCTGGGAGGGGGATGTGCTAAAAGAGACCACGATGGCTAATGAAGGGTGTTGGAAGGGACCTGGAATGGTTGTGTTAACTTCCACCGAACCAGTACCATACTGGTTTTTACTTGCTCAAAGCCCAAGGCAACTCTCTAACCCTAGAATGAATTTCCCGTCAGGATGGTAGGTGGGGAGGCTCCTCAAGAGTTAATGAGGGGATGGGGCGAACCGTCCATCTGTAAAGCTCTCAGGCCTGACCACGGATGGGGGAATTCGCGCCACACGCAATATTGCAGAGAAGGGCAAGAAAAGAAGTGTGGGAAGGGTAGAGAAAGGGAGCGCGCACGACAGGGATCACAGAAGAGAACCACAAAACCCTGGAACCACAGGGAGTTTTGAACACAGGATAAGGAGAGTAACTTTCGTCCTCGATTTTTTTCTGTATCAGGAGAAGGAGAGTAACCTTCGTCCTTGACTTCTGTTGAGCTGGAAGTAAGAGATTGAATCTTAGAGCATCATGGTCTAGCTCCGGGGTGGCTAGTGGCAAATCCGTTTGGAGTCATTGAGCCTACGGTTGGGTGGAAACGAGCACCCCTCTCAGTAGTTGCATCACGCCTTATGGTTTTGATAAGTGTTTTATGCCTTATATTTTGAATTGAATATCATGGATGAATGTTTATACTTATATTCCATAGTTGATGTATGTGTAAATTAGTTAATTTCAAAGTATGCATCCATCCCATTGAGAATAGACCCATTTGGTTGACCTTCATAATATTCTAGGATAGCTTCTCGAGAGAACCTTTCCCCGAGAATCACCTCATAAATTTGGAACCATATCGAGCCTTTACCCAGAAACCCGACTAAAATCAGGGATAATTGCCCAAGAACCATCTGAAGGTTCATGCGATCCAGGTCTGGAAAACCTGTGCAAGAAAGAGTAGTTCTCTAAGGTTTAGGAGTCGTGGGAGTCTGAAGCTCGAAAAGGTTGAATTTCTTGACCCAAGTTCAGAAAGGATAGTGAATCCAATTATTGAAAGGGAGTATCCCTTCGTTTAGTAGACGAACGGACGAGAACCTTTCGGAAATACCTCAGGTCTATCAGGACCAATGGATCTAGAGGAGGAGCGCGGACGTTAATGCCTCGACCCCTTCAGCCTTCGCAAGTAGCGATGGAACCGGGACCATAGATCCCAAGATCCATCGGGAGCTATCTAGGTTGTTGATCTTAACTCAAAGGTAGATGGGAGGATGGACTCGTTATAGTCCTGAAAGTCCCGATTTAATCAGGACCATCCATTCAGCAAGGACACGTGGCAATCGGGTGGCATTTCTCTAACTCGCGACTTGGAGTGGTCAAAGGGTAGGACTGCACAAACTCACAATTCGTGAATTCGTGACGTAATCATGATCGTTGATCCAAGAGTGATCTGGACCATCCATTTAGCGTGAATGAGTTTCGGCGTTTCGACGTCCGGGAGACGAAAGGGAAGAATCTCTCAGTTTCGCAAGTCACGAAATCCTGGCATATGAAACCTCGACACGCTCAATGGGTCGGCCCTAGGTCACAGTACAAGGTCGTGTGGTAGAAGGAGGAGGCAGGCACTAGTAGTTGGCTAAGGGTCTAACTCGGGGATCGGTATTTCGAGACCCGAGAATTTGAAGAAATGAGAAGTCGAGGCACGTGAAGTCCCGAAATTTTGAAACATGAAATAACCTATGGTTGTAGGCCGTGGTCATAGCGTCATGGTCATGTGGAGGAGGGTCACGTCGTGATCATAGATGAGAGGGCTAGCACGCGCTAGGCCCCTTAATCGCTTTCGAGACTGAAGGAGGTGAAGAGGTTGGGATGCCTTGCATCGGGAGCCCCGATGTCGTGAAATACTATGAGCCTTTTTAAACTAAGCCTATGGTCATGGGTCTCGATCATGAGGTGGAGGATGAGGAATGAGATAGCCTGCGCTAGGCCCATGTAGGAATTTGGGAATTCTATCCTTTGAGAAAAGGGCGAAAATTTTGTTATGCCACCATGGGTGTGTGACAATTGTTTAGAAAGCGCGCCATTGAGTTTTAAATGGAAAAATTACTATTTTTGTATGGAAATTGTCATTTCTTAAATTTGTTCACTACTCAACGGTGGGTAATAAACAGTACTTAGGAAGTCGTGCTTTTCTTAATTCATAAAGCACTGATTGAATACAAAAATTTGTAAAACTTTTTCAATTTCACAATGGCACTATTATACTGTATCGGTGCGTATATGTATGGTTGATGCACTGGTGTTGACACCTCAATGTGGATTATCTTAATACACACACCAAGATCTTATTTTTTTTAAAATAGTAATCATTTAATATCTTTTTTTTCTAAAGATTATTGAACATTCCAAGGGATAAACAACGGAAAAACCAAGACATGTCGATAGGGATGTCCAAAAAAGTGTAGAAGATGTTAAAAGAAATGAACATAATTGCATCGCAAGAGGATCCATCCCAACTACAATGTGCATTAGAGGTATGTAATAATTTATTTATTCTCTTATATACATCGAATTTAAGTATCGTGTGAAATACTAATTTTCAATTGTTTTGTTGCAGAAAAGAAAAACAAATAGAATAAATTCAACACATAAGACATGACAACAAAGAATAAAAGGGTTGATCGTAAACTTTGTGATTATTTATGTTTTCATCCTTTCTTAAGATTTTATGTTTGTTGTGATCTTTATATTTAATCATTAATTTACACTTGTCTGTGGATGTCTTCTACTAGTTGCTAACATAAAAAGAGGAGCCAACCCATGAATTGATAAACATTGGGTTAAGTATTGGTTGCGAGTATATGTTGAAGAATGAAAGTTTAATTGAACAATTTGTAAGTACTATGTTGTTTAACTTCCCTTGTTTTATAATAAATCAAAAAACAAGAAAAATTATATTGATTATATCGATTGTGTTTTGTCATTTCATATTAAACATGCAGGAAACAAAGTATGGAATGCAGCCAACAAACGAGATTTTGAGAGAATTCATGAAGCATGGCATCGAAAGAATGTATATTATTTATGAAAGACTTGGTGCTAAGGTATGTTTTTTTATTTACACAATCATGTATATTCTACTATATATAAATGTAGATATACTTATTATAGTTTATTTATATGTTTGTAGATGGAAGATGAAGGGGCGAAACATAAAAAACAATCTGATCAAGAAAACATTATGTTAAAAAATCAAAGTACAGTATCACCTACAAATGATGAAGAAATGAGGCATGCACGCAACTCGAGCAATGTCAACAATTCAACTGATAAATGACAGTCAATATAATTCAATGTTACTGCAAGTTGTATATTTTGAAATATTTGTCTCTGAAATCAAGGATTTCGCTTAATGTACTCAACATATTGTCCCAATTGCATGGGGAAATATTACCAATAAGTTTGAAAATTACAAATTGGTTGTAATTTGATTATTGTACTGGACCTTTATGTTGTCCCTTTTTGTATGACAATGGGTCTCTTATTCATATATAATAAAATGGGTTTCCTATTGTGTTGTCGAATGTTGTAAAATGTTGTGTTCCTGAATAATTAATATGTGGATGATTTACATTGTTACAAATAACAGAGGTTTAATTGGTTGGATAATGCACTAATGCAATCATTATATTGAAATGCAATAACAAAAATTTAAACAATATTACTATAAAAAAGTATTTAAATATTTGATTTTGAAATGATTAATTGAAAATTTGTAAAAAAACAATGAATTAAAATATATACATTTCATTGCATTGTATTCTTTTGAACTCACTAGACAGTGTGTGCCATAATATAGATGTCGGTGTGTTTTGAGGAGTCATAAGCACTAGTGCATATTTATTACAATAACACACCAGTACGTACTATTAACAAAACACACCATTTCATAAACGATATAACGTAATATAATATTTATCGTTTCAAAAGTGTACAGTGCTCATGTTTGAAATATACATTGAGACACTAAAAATACTTTTTTACAGGTGTATTATCGTTATTATATGCACTGAGATTCTGAATATTATTTACACACTGGTTCTTTTACTATAATATCACTTCGGTGCATACTAAAAATAATGGCATCGACATCTCACCTCGAATATTCGAAATTTCACTACCCTTCGGTGCACATGGTAAAACAGATACCGGTACATACTAATTACAGAAGCACTAGAGTGCATGATATATTAAACGCACCAGGTCTCTGGATAACTTGATCGCATCGGGGCTAACTATAACTTAAACGCACCAAGGCAGAAAAATCCTAAAGCACATCGGTGCTTCATACGAAAACAAGGTAGAACCGATGTCTAGAAATTATAAGAGCATTAATGCTCTACATACAACGAAAAAGGCGGAACTGGTGCACAATAGTTATAAACGCGCCACAGTGTTTTTTTAATATATTAAGATCTAGGGTGTTTGTATTATATTAATGCACTGGTACGTTTTATTATATTAACGTGATGGTGTGTGTTTATCAATAATGCATCGGTGTGTTTCGACAAGAACAACACCAAAAAAACAACCTCTTCTACAACCTCCACCCGACCAATTTTTTTAATTATCTGGAACAACCGCTAAAACCTCTATAGCTAATAGTGGAGGTTGTAGCGGAGGATTTTTTGAAAATTTTGTAAAACTAAAAACCTCCGCTAGAATATGTTCTCCTTGTAGTGTGATGTCACCAAACTTGAAGCTAACACATAAGCATCATTGCCACGTTAACAAAAGAAAATTTTGTATAAAAATTTAAAATTGAAAAAAAAAAAGTCTAGAGAAAAATCTTATTTGGGCCATAATACATGCATATGGAGTCAGATAGAGGATAAATTTCAAGTATAATTCCATACTACTCAGGAATATAAAAATGTCAGTGAAGTCAATATTGCACATTTGGCCCCAAAATCCCCAAAAAAGGCAACTAGTAGTTTTCACATAATTGGATGTTATTTGCTAATGGAAGCTTAGTCGATGGTAAAATTCGGTAGATGTGGATTAGAAGCGGTGATCCAGGAGGCTCTCGTAATTGAGTGAAACCAATTCCATTGCAACCGGCTCGTCGCACTGATTCCGGCCATATATTTACTTTCTCAAACGGGCTCTGTATGCGAGAGTTGTCGTACTCTGATCATATTCTCAAACTACTAAAAAAAGTCAAAGGGTGAACGGGCAAAAATCCAATGCTGACGTCGGCATGACATCACTAAATCTATTTAATGATGTTGATGTTGCAGAAGCAGGTGTTGACAAGTGGCAAACTGTGACTGGGCTGATATGGCAGACTTGGACCAATGTAGTGTGGACATGTGGAAAATATTTGGTCAAATGTGGTGGTGCCACGTGGCCCAAGCATGGGTAGCCACGTGGCACCCAGTTAGCATTCGAATGGCAAGTTTCAAAAGCAATTTTCGGGTCCATGGGTTTTGAACACACGACCTCCACCAAGCCCAATCACCTTGACAAAGAGTCATTTTACCAACGCGCCACCATGTTACTTATTAAAACATGTCCGACTTTAGTTTATAAGTTTTTAATATTCTAATGTGGTGGAAAAAGGGGGGTTAGGGCTAAGCCCCAACCTATGGTTATATTGCGATATGTGACCACCGAAAAGGGCGCAGGCGTGGGCGCCTCACCTAACCACTAGACCGCGTTTAAAGGGGAGGTTCCATGTTGTGCGCCCCAAAACCAGGTACTAGTGCGACTAAAGGGCCAGTGCTTGCCCATATGGATGGCATATGACCAATTCTAAGGGGCGCGCGCCTAGCCCAAAGGGGCTACTCTGTGTATTTGTCAAATTTTTGTTACAAAGTGGTTTTTTTATTAAAGTTTTGGTCCAGAATTGGTGTTTTGGGGATATTTTGGCCATTTGGAGGGGGATTTGATCCCAAAAAGAG
>ML784937.1:617514-636376 GCA_009831015.1 Picea engelmannii
ATACTTTCAAAATTGTGTGGTGATTTGTCACTAAGCAAAGCATAATTAATGTGCATTGGGAAGGGTGCGAAGGTGGCGTGGATGGAAGGGAGCTATAAATGCTTTGAAAATTTTTATGAACCCGCGTAGAGTGAAGCTTGCGAGTTCGAGTGCAGGGTAGAATTGTAGAGCATGAAAGTTTTGGGTGCAATATGTATATCACGGAACACGGGGAATGAGAGTTTGATAGCACCAAGCCGAGAACCCGGGGCCATAAAATTGGATATGTATGGAAAGGACGGGAGGTCATTCGGGCTCTCGTAAATCGTGGTTTAATGCATATTAATGGGATATGTCCTCAAGGTTTTCACTTATTAATGATAAATTTTTCGAACATGTGTGTTGAGTTGTCACTAGTAAAAGCATAATCAATGTGCATTGGGAAGGGCACGAAGGTAGTGGGGATGGAAGGGAGTGATAAATGCTTTGAAACATTTGTGAACCTGGGTAGAGTGAAGCTTGCGAGCTGGAGGAATTGTAGAGCATGAAAGTTTTCAGTGCAAGATGTATATCACAAAATTGTAGATGAAAAAAGTTTTGGGTGCAAGATTTAAAATAGCGCCAACTCGGGGATCGATGGCCATAAAGTTGGCTAGGTATGGAATTGTAGATCATAGAAGTTTTGGGTGCAAGATGTATATCACAGAACACGGGGAATGAGAATTTGGTTGCGCCAACCCAGTAATCGACGACCATAGAATTGGCTAGGTATGAAAAGCAACGGCGATCGGTTGGTCTCCTGTAAATCGTGGTTGAATGCATTTTTTTCTTATTAATGCCAATAAGAGAACCTGTGTCAATAATGCCAATGTCGAGCAGTTCTCTCTAGTTGGTCGTTGTTGGGGAACATTTTGTCAATGTCAATTCCTAGTTCCATATCTTCGAGGGAGAGATCGTGGATATCAATTTATCCCCTCGGTCCCTCCTGTTCTTGTACTATTGTTTTCCATTTTTTGGTCGCAGAAAGTTTGTGAGAACTGTGTGTGACTTTTTGTCTTGGGTAGGTCGTTGGAGTATTGCTCCGAGATGCTGTAGTCTTGGGTGTGGGGGTCGGGGATTGGGAACTTTTCTCACCCGGGCCTTTTCGTTTATGCTTGTATGAATCATTGGTGCTGAGTATTGTATTGAGGTTGTCGGTGTGAGGAGAAAGGCTTCCTGAGGTGTTATCTTCGTCTTCATTCAAGATAGTGTGAGTGAAATAACTATTGAAACTGACAACTAATAGGTGTTCTACAAAAATACCATCAGGGTCGAACCCTTTTACTTTTCCAGTACATTTCAAATTGAAGCTATGGAAGTGGCCCGCGAAACCATCAATCTTGTTCATATTCCTGACTATGAAATCCCCAAATTTCCAAGGCAGAGGGATGAATTGACTTTTTCTCTTTTCACGGAAAAAATGCAACCAATAGGTGTACTACCTTGCTATATTAGAAAAAAAACATTGTACCAGATATGTGACATGGAAGGAAGCAAGGATTTTGTTTGGACCCAAAAATCCTTATAACATTATAGTTCTCCATTTCATCTAGTGTACCCTTCCTATCCAAGAACTTGGTTGCCTGGTCAGACAACCGGGGAAAATACTTTCCAAATATCAATCCTTTAAAAACTAAAACAAAATCATTAAAGACTTCATAAAAATATTGGGAGGCGTCATGTCTCTATAACATCTAGTACCAGAAGGTTACTGGGTCAAATTCACAGTTTACCTTCTTACACATAGATAATCCAGGGAATGGACAACAATTCACCACCGCAAAAATTAAATAAGATGACATAAAGAATTTCTTCTTCCTTGTGTATTGCAATAACTGGGAAGAGATTTCAATGGAAATCAACCTGCCCCAATGGAAGATGGCTTGTTCCCTCACCGTAAAATATAAAATATACAAAATTATCTGAGAGATGCTAGCTGTACTTTCTTGTCCCATTATCCTCATGAAAAGTCATGCAATTTCCCGGAAAGGGTTTTTGAATGCACTAACATGTAATTTGGTCATGTCCTCGGGACCGACCGCTGGGTTATCTAAGAACTTCAGAAATAGGTCCAATTCATTGTCATGCTTATTTAAGAACTCTCTGCAATTCTCTCCCTTGAAAGTAGGCGTTGGGTCGGGAAGTCTTAACATCTTTCGAAATACTTGAGGCGATAGGGAAACTCGGGAATGGTCCTGCCACTGGATAATTTGTTGGTTCATAATATAATTTTCGGCGCAGCAGGTGACCAGATCCTTCCAGTCAAAACATTTAGGGACACAACCTGCTCATCCAATTCCAAATGTCCAGATAAATTCCTTCTGTGCAGAAGGGGATGCGTAGTAGTCATAAGCTCTGGACCACTAAAAAATCAGGGCCTTGCACCCAAAAATATTCAGGGTATATCCACATAAATGTTGTCGAGATGCATCCATAATGTGATGAGAACGTTCCTTTTCTCCTTATAGTATTTAAAATGAACGCTGGATCATGATAATATAATCTCCCGTATATCTTGGCTCAATGCGTTTTAACGGGAGATGTCCTCGAGATTTTTGCCTATTAATGACAATCTTTTCAATGTGTCTGGTGAGTTGTCACTAATAAAGGCATAATTAATGTGCATTGGGAAGTGTGCAAAGGTGGCGGGGATGGATGGGAGCAAAAAATGCTTCGAATTTTTTTTGAACCTGGGAGCCCGAGAACCCACGAATCTGTGACAACAGAATGTGAAGAATCGACTAAGTATGGAAAGGCGGGGTATAATGCCTTAAAAAAGCTAAAGTAAATAACAATTTTTTCGAGCTCAAGATCCACGCACACAAAAAAAATTTAGATGCCATAATATTGACCTTTGCTAATTCGATAGTAGGGAGGTTTAGTTGATGGATACAAATATCGCTCACTTCAGGTGACTGGGGTGCATGTGGGGTACCTGTGAGAAAAGATAATTTTTTGATGAAGATTTTTTTATATTGCTACATGTGACAGTAATTACGTGATAGTATTTAGAATGAACACTGGAGGATGGCAATATAATCTCCTGTAAATCTTGGTTTAATGCATTTTAATGGGAGATGTCCTTGATCTTTTCGCTCATTAATGCCAATCTTTTCGAACCTGTGTGGTGAATTATCACTAATAAAAGCGTAATCAATTTGCATTGGGAAAGTGTGCGAAGGTGGCAAGGAAATCAACTAAGTATGAAAAGGCGGGGCGGTTAGACGAACCTAGAAAAAATCATCATAGGTAGAGTAAAGCTTACGAGTTCGAGGAGTCCGGGGTCAAATTGTAGATAACAAAAGTTTTGGGTTGAAGATGTATATCACGGAACATGGGGCATGGGAGTTCGATAACGCCAATCTAGAAATTGTCGGCCATAAACATTAACTATGGGAAAAATATTGTCAGCTATGTAATATACCTGGAGCTCGACAGAATAAGGTTCAAGTTAAAAGATAATTTGTTTATATTTACTTAAATACTGTTCATATTATTTTATTTTATTAGTATTTTTTGTGGGCCAAATGCAAACCATGTTCAAATTTGAAGGGTGGATTAACATTTTCATATGCAAGCATACTCTCAAATATGCCAAGCTGTAACATATGCACAATACTAAAGAGGGGCATCATGTCAACACCTTTGTAGATGACAATGGGGTAGCACAATGTTGCATTCTTGCTACGACGATGCCTTAAAAAAACTAAAATAACCGACAATTTTTTTGCCAATTCATGATTGACACAAAAAAATTCATCAGATTCCATAATATTCTCCCATTAATTCATTTTAATGGGAGATGTCCTCGAGATTTCCGCTAACTAATGTCAATCTTTTCTAACATCTGTGGTGAGTTGTCACTAGTAAAATCATAATTAATGTGCATTGGGAAGGGGCGAAGGTGGCGGGGATGGAGGGGAGCGAAAAATGTTTTGATACTTTTTTGAACCTGGGAGTCCGTGAACCCACGAAACTTTGAATAATCAACTAAGTATGGAAAGGCGGGGCCGTCAGACAGAGTCATAGTAGGTAGAGTGAGGCTTGCGAATTCGAGTAGTCTTTGGTTGAATTGTATATCACCCAAGTTTTGGGTGCAAGATGTATACTACAAACATAGGGCATGAGAGTTCGATAACGCCTACCCGGGAACCCACGTCCATAAAATTGGCTAAGTAAGGAAACAAATGACGGTCAGTCGAACTCGTGATGTCAAGATATAGATGGATATAGAATTTCTCAGTTTGCCACCTGGGAACCCGCGAGCATAGAAATGCGACTAAGTATAGAAGAGGAAAAAGAAAGGGAGTAAAGAACTTTATGCCTCACACAACAACACTTAGTATGATAATTATCAAGCAATAGAAACACATCAACTATGGGAAAAACATTCTCAGCCATGAAATATAGCTGGAGCTCAACCGACCCTAGTTGAATTCCAAATAGATGTTGTTTATATCTATTTCAACAAGGTCGTAGGTAGAGTGAAGCTTGCAAATTCAAGGAACCTGGGGTCGAATTGTAGATCACCAAAGTTTTGGCTACAATATGTATACCTCGAACATGAGGCATGAGAGTTCGATAGGGCCTAGCTGGGAAGCCCCAGGCATAAAATTGGCTAAGTATGGAAACAGACATCGTTCGGTCAGACTCGTGATGTGAATATATAGATGGATATAGAATTTATGACTCCACAATCCTGGGAACCCGTGGGCATAGATATGTGACTAGGTATAGAACCAAAAATGGATAATAGAGGGGAAGAAGAAAAGGGAAAAACATGCAAATATAGAAGAGGAAAAAGAAAGGGAACAAAGAACTTTATGTGTCACACAACAACACTTGGTTTTAAGTATGGAAAGTTAGGGCAGTCGGACAGAGTTATCATAGGTAGAGTGAGGCTTGGGAGTTCGAGGAGTTTGGGGTCAAATTGTAGATCACTGAAGTTTTGGGTGCAAGATGTATACCCAAACACGGGGCATGAGAGTTCGATAGTGCCTACGCGGGAACCCGCAGTCATAAAATTGGCTAAGTATGGAAGCAAACGACGGTCGGTCAGACCCATGATGTGAAGATATAGATGGATATAGAATTTCTCACTCTACCACCCCGAGAAGCCACGAGCATAGATATGCGACTAAGTATAGAACCATAAACATAAAATAGAGGCAAAGAAGAAAAGGGAAGAACGAGTAAGTATAGAAGAGGAAAAATAAAGGGAGAAAAGAACTGTATGCCTCACACAACAACACTTGGTATGATAATTATCAAGTGATAGAAACACATCAACTATGGGAAAAATATTCTCAGCCATGGAATATAGCTGGAGCTCAACAAACCCTGGTTCAAGATAAAAGAAATGTTGTTTATATCTATCTCAACAAGCAATAGAAAAAATATATGACTTGGTATACTTATATGCAAGCATTCAGACATAATCATCGTAGGTAGAGTGAGGCTTGGGAGTTCGAGGACTCTGGGGTTGAATTGCAGATCACCGAAGTTTTGGGTGCAAGATGTATACCCACAACATGGGGCATGAGAGTTCTATGGCGCCTACGCGGGAACCCGTGGCCATAAAATTGGCTAAGTATGAAAACAAACAACGGTCGATCGGACTTGTGATGTGAAGATATAGATGGATATAGTATTTCTCACTCTGCCACCCCTGGAAACCCGTGAGCATATATATGCGACTAAGTATAGAACCAAAAACATATAATAGAGGGGAAGAAGAAAAGGGAAAAATGGGTAAGTATAGAAGAGGAAAAAGAAAGGGAGCAAAGAACTGTATGCCTCACACAACAACACTTAGTATGATAATTATCAACCGATAGAAACACATCAACTATGGGAAAAACATTCTCAACCATGAAATATAGCTGGAGCTCAACAGACCCTGGTTCAAGTTAAAAGATATGTTGTTTATATCTATTTCAACAAGCAATAGACAAAATATATGACTTGGCATTCTTACATGCAAGCATATTCTAAAATATGACAAGCTTCAATATATGCACAAATTGGACAATGTATGTAGATCAAAGTTTTGTAACCATACCTCTTAGTCTCTTGACCTTGTACTATGATGGAGGTTTAACTTCTACTTGTCGATAGTTCTTGTGAACTAAAAAACATGTGGTGTAAATGACATAAACATATTTACCATGGCATAACAGAATAAATAACCGCGGATATTTGTTTCGTAAACATAGCAAGAGTGTAATCTATGAATCCTTACCTTCGACATTGTCGTTGTGCTGATGTTTGCGACAGTTCATTGCCCATGCCCATGTCAGTTATGAAATAATGGCTATGAACATGTGTATATTGTTCATACTTGATATGGATGTGCAGTAGGCATACACATTGTATTTGCTGTGGCACCACTGTAGCCATACCTTTTGGAAGATTGTACTCCAACTTTCTCAGTTGTGGCACATAAGGCTCCATCTTCATGTTCAATTAGTCTTTTCTTTTTTCAATGTAGCAATACAGAGAATACAATGGACATGAAGGTAAGTTGCTACGCAAGAACACATGAAAAAAGATGGAGTACAAATTTATTTATTTCAAGGTAGCGGCACATAAAATACAATTGACACGAAGATAAGTTAATATACAGGAAGATATGCAATATCTAAGGAAAAAAAATAGAAGAGCTACAAACTAGTGGAATAAGTATAGACAGAGTAAATGAAAAACAATTGGATATGGAATATGGGTAGAAGTATGCACCTTTGTATGTATTCTTCTACATTTCTGGTTAAGAGTTCTTTGCCTTGTCCATTTTTCTTGTTTGTTTCAATGAAAGAAAGTACAAAACAAAATGAACATGAACGTAAGTCGATATGTAAGGAAAAAATAAGGAATATGTACATACAATAAATAAACTAGAATAAAAGGAATAGAGTAACATATAGTGTTAGAAGAATGTACCGTTTTTGTTTTTCTTCATCCATGTATGTGTATATATAAAAAAATGTGTAATTTTTTTTGTGTGTCCAAAATCAATTACAAAACAGGAAAAACTAAGAAGTTGGATAACTTGGTTTTGTGCACCAAGCTAGACAGATATGATTTGAGACATAGAAATATGACTTTGCAATATGTTTGATGTATATTTCATAATTGAAGTGCAATACCAATTGTATCATGATCGGACCAGTATGTGTCTAATATAAAGATGTTGTATTGAGAAATGGGCACATTCGACCATACATGGTCAATAAGTGTGTTTTGTACATGGTTTATCTTATCCAAAAGAAAGCGGAGGTTGTATTTGCACATGTAGTTTTCCAATTCTTTTGTTTTGGCAATATTTTGTAGCATGTCAATATTGAAGTCTCCTACAATGACAATGGTTTCGTTCAGATGCAAATTCTCTAATGCATTGGAAAGAACATTTAGTATGTTGGAGAATGTTGCATGCGAAGCAGCATAGAGATTTAGTATTGCAATTTCTGATCCATGGAAAATTTCTGATCAATACAGTTTCGGTCATGGTCGGCATCGCTGCTTGAGTGTTCAATCCTTGTTTGGTGCTTTGTTCCATGGTTCTGGTTCTTGTTTGATTCAACTTTACAAAGTTGATGTCTTGCAATTGCAGTTCGAGCTCTTCGTGGTTGTTCACTGGTTTGTTGTTGTTCAACTTTGCAAGCTGTTGGACCTGTTGTTGCAGTTTGCAGTTTTTGGGGCTGAGCTCTTGTCATCCTTTGTTGATGGGTAAGTTTCCTTGTTGTTGTTGTTTTTCAATGGTGGCAGTCCCACCATATTTGTCTATTCTCATAGTTTCTATTCCTGGAAAGCATGCATCTTGCAATGCAAAAGGCTTTACGAAAAGTAGTTGGGAGCCATCAGAAGAGGGAACCATCGGGCGGGGTCTGTATGTAGGGTATGCTTTCATTCTGTGGGTGGGAACACTGTGTTTGCTTGTTCTATTTTTGCTGAGTAAAGTTATTTTTTTATTTGTTTCTCTGTTTTCTTCTCATTTTCTATAGGGGCTAGGGGGGATTGAAGTTGAGAAGAAGAAGGTTCAAAGATACATACGGGAATTGGTGCCTTGCTTTTTTTTTTTTTTTTCTATTTTGCTACCTTTTATTTTTTTCTCTTGCTTTTCTATGTTTTCATAGAAAGTAAAACTATGTAGCAAATAGCTTCAAAGTGACAGTTGAAGAGATGAACGAGGTAATAGATGTTGAGTCGTACTAAATAGCCACACAGTCCATTGTACATGACATCATTGACGTGGTTTTGCATATCAATGTGCTTTTTAGATTGGATGCATTCTCGTATACTGTTGGGGATTTCCTTTTTGATACATTCCAGGTTCTATTACATTTCCGCTATTCATCGATCGGGCTGCGCAATGGATTGATAGATTATTTCTTGACTTGTTTTAAAAATGGCGATGTCGAGGCTTTGTAGTCCTATGAATACGAACTAGAATCTGATTTTCTTCGGTAGTTGCATGGAATACAAGATGTCATTATGTATTTTTCAAAAATGTGGTTGTCTGCATCTCTAGTTCTGCCTCCGCATGAGAGGGGACTTTGGGGAGATAATTTCATATACGATGGCTGTCTAACTGGATGAATATATCAGTTTCCATTTGGTCATTAACAAGAAAAACAAGATATCTACTATTCAATAAAATTGCATCTGACAATTCATATTGCATCTTGTTCCATGATGCCAATGCCCTCAGTGGGCATTATGAACCACTGGTGTACAGAAAAATGCCCATATGCAATATAGAAGTTCCTTGTATCTACTTGTCCATTATTTGCAAAGACCTTCAATTGCAATGCAAAGGGATTTTGCATGACATAGATTGCCATGGTTTACAACTAGAAACAAACATTGTGTCTAGCTGTGGAGATAGTCTGGTCAATGCAATTTGATGTTTGGTACCAGTAGAATTTGATGTCCAGTCACTGTGAATTTACACTGTACAGTCTTTTTACAATGCAATTATAGGCAACAACCAACAGACTTTTAGGTGCTTGCATCAACACCTTTGCCCATATCTCGTAGAAAATATGTCGGCAGTTGGAAGTTGGCAGGAATACCTTGTGAACATGGTGCTTCCATATGAAAAAGGGAATATGGAGGGTTGCAGATTCTATTTGCAATGGATGTCTGTCATATTCAGGGTTAATATCCAGGTGTGGTTTCCCTTTCCAGATGCCACTGTCCATTCCTGGGTTATTGATTCAAATTGCGATCGAACAATTGACATCCTTTCGTTGAAAACATATACAACACATATCCATTATGAACCTTTGCTTGCACATATCGGTAATTTAGGGTTGACTGTCCATGCCACCCAAACGACATCGAATTTTCATAGACGTGGAATGCTTTTTTGTGAAAATGAAAGTCCTCCTAGTTGAGATATGGGCAAATAGGTCTTGAGAAAAAAAAGCATGCGTAAAATTCATGACAGTTGTGATGAGGACATAGACCGCTTAGACAAAAAATGTAGAGTAAGTTATCACAATTTGAAAAAAATTATTCGTCAAATTTGCTCGACTTTTGATAAGGTCATAGAGGCCTTGAACAAAAAACGTAAAGTATTTTCTCAAAAAATGGGTGAAAGTGAAATTCATCCTAGTTGCCACCAGATCATCCTACCCTTGGGCAAGAAACGTAGATTAAGTTACCAAAACTTGAAAAAGGTCATGCACGAGAGAAAAAAATACATTGCTACAATTCCTTTTAGAGAGAAACTCACATATCACAATGTAAAGAAATTTGTTTGTGCAAAACAAAGCATAAATAGGTGCGATTGCATATCGTAGAATGGTGATGCAACTGTGCGACTTTGTGATCTACAAACAACACCATGTAGTAGTAGCAATGAAAACCAGGAAACAATTTCTACGAATACTTCCCTGCGAAAGAAAAATGCAAGACAAAACTACATGAAACAAATGAAAGACACTCCTTCCATTGCATGTACAATTTGTGAACAATTGATTTTTTCAAAAAACAATAAGTCTTTCACGCCTGATTTTCAAGCAGAATACTTCCTCTTGACAGCCCAGGATAAACCATTTTCCAGTGTGAAAGTTTGTCTTCCATGCAAACGATCGCTTGAAAATGGAAAACTGCCATAGTTTGCAACCCCTGACCGAATAAGTTGTAATACATCACTAGCAAATGTAAGTGCACTTACAAAACTCGAGGAGAGACTTGTGTCTTTGTGAATTGCATTTGCCCAAATCAAACCTTGGGGCTATAAACGACCCCAGATGGGCTTAACATGATCAATTATTAATGTGCCTGTTCAGCTAGATGTTGTGCAAAAAGCGTTGCCACAATCTATTAACAATACAATTACAATCGTTGTGGCTCTGAAAAGATGTCTGCGATACAAAAATGCCTATCAGACATGCAAAGTGCGTGTGCATGCTGTTATGAAATCATTAAAGGAATTATGTTCCAGAGCCCTATACAAATCAGAGAACATTTGTATAAATGCCAAATGGAACAATGTTCTTGCAGAAGAACATGGCAACTCTGCAGATACTCTTGAAAATCCTAGTGATTTTGATGCAAGTGATGAATCAGACAATGAAACAACTGCTAAAACATTGGTGCATGGATTCACTGATTCACAATGCATTCGTGACTTGCAAGACAAAATTGTCGAAATTGCACTTGCCGAGGGGCATCGTCCACTTGGAATATTCAAGGACAAATTCACTGAGGAAATGAACATTCCAACACTCTTCTATGGAGATCCATGTGGCACTGATATTACAGAACGATTCATTTATCATAAAATAGTCCGATGGGAGCTACTACATTCAAGCGGTTGCTTCTCCTATCACATAACAAATTTGTTTTTCAAGACAATGTGCATAATAATAGAGCAAGTTTTGTCCTGCATGTGGGTCCAAATAAGAAAAGGCCAGTTACAAGGAAGAAAGTTGTTCATGAAGGATGTGAAGTACAAAGTTAACCTAGAAAAAATTTTGAAATCTGATATTGGATACATAGATTTCAAAAACATCCGCACCTCTCCTGACTATTTGCAACAAAACAAAAAAAATATTTTTGCAATGATCCGACAGTTAGGCCCGCTAAAATTTTTTGTCACATTTACAAGTGCAGAGAACTGTTGGGATCCATTGGTGGCTGCGGTATCTGACCTGCATAAGAACAGGAAACGTAAAAAAGAAACCAATACACTAGAAAATAGCGACATTGACTACCTCATAAGAAAAGACTCGGTGACATGTACTCGCTACTATAGACATAGAATAAATGCTTTGAGACAATTGATAAGCCATGATGAAACATTTTTTAGAAAAATATCGGACTACTTTTTTGTCACTAAATTCCATAATAGGGGAAATGAACATGACCATGCACTGTTGTGGATAGAGGATGCACCAGTGTATGGAGCCGATAACAATTCAGAGATCGAACAATTTGTGGATAAATACATAACATGCAACACAGATCATTTGGATCTAGAACTTGTGAAAGTCCATAGACATTACCATACAAGAAGTTGTAGAAAACAAAAAAACTCACATTGCAAATACAACTTTCCCGTGCCACCAATGAGAGCTACAAGAATCATAGAGCCAATTAGTGTAGAGGAAAATGTTGTTGTTGAGAAATCTAAATCCTTGTTCACATTTCTAGAAGAAGGGGGATTTGACGAAATGATGAGCTTTGATGCCTTCTTGACACAAGTAAATCTTTCAGAAGATGAGTACATCCAAGCCATACAATGTATGCTTAGGCAACCAACACTTTTCCTTAAATGAAAACTCTCCCATATTTGGAACAATAGTTTCTCCAAGGATATGCCAGTTATGTGGAAAGAAAATACAGATGCACAATACGTGCTGAATGCATATGCTGTAACATCATAAAGTACCTCGTATATGACGAAGATTGACAAATCTATGACAAGTGCATTCAGAAAAATATGCAAAGAACATGAAAGAAGTCATATTGATGCCATACAAATGATACACACAGTTGGCAATACATTGCTTAATCTTCAACAAATGTCTGCTCAACAAGCAGTTCACATTGCACTTTCCTTGCCCCTCACTTGTAGTTCAAGAAAATGTGTCTTCATAAACACATCTCCACTTGAAAAACGTACATTTGTCCTTAAACCACCGGTTTTGCTGCAACAAGAGCCCAACAATTCAGAGGACGTGGTATGTCTCTCTATTATTGATTATTACATCCAACGTCCATCTCCTATTAGGCATATCTTCTTAGCATAATTTGTATCACATTACCAAAAAAATGGTGCACCCATATTAAAAAGAAAAAAACCCTGTATCATACGATTTGTCAAATACAACAAACATTGTGACTATGAAAACTATTGTAGAGAAAAACTGTTGTTGTATGTTCTGTTTGATGAAAACGAAGAGACATTAATGCATAAATTCTATACATGGGAGGCTGCGTATGTTGCGTCTGAGACTATGGTGCACATAAATGAAGCTAGATTTACCTACAATGTCAATCCAACATGGGCCGATCTAGAGGTTGCACTTAATGACCTAGAAAACCCTAGCTATCATGATGATACATTCAGAGATCCAAAAACAACTAGAACTGCTTTCGAGTCCTATGACTTACAAGGATATTTGCCTCATCCTCCAACGGCTGGAAGTGAAAAATGTATCAATCTTGGTTTTCAAGTTACAAAACATCCTTTCCTAATTGAAAATAATGAATACCACAGAATAAGACGTCTGTTGAATCGTGAACAACAAACAATTGTAAAGGATATTGCTCTTAAAAAATGCTTGAACATGAACAGTCCTGTGCACGTGTTCCTTACAGGTGGAGCAGGAACAAGCAAGACATTTACAACAAAAGAATTGTTCCAAATGCTTATAGGAATCTATGATTCAAAAAATTCCTCTGATCCTATGAAACCAAAGGGCCTAATAGTTGCATACACAGGAAAAGATGCATACAATGCTGGTGGAACAACAATCCACTCTGCATTTTTAATGCCTTTTAACAAGTCACAGTTTCTTCCACTTGGCAAGGAAATGTTGGATACATTATCTAAGATTTATGAGGAACTCCAACTTGTATTTATAGATGAAGCATCTTTGATTGGGAGTCGGTTCTCGTATTCCATTGACAACCAACTAAGAAGCATAAAACATTTGCAGACGAAATACTTTAGAAACATTGACATGATATTATGTGGGGATCTTTACCAAGCACAACCCATCCAAGATTCTTTGATATTTGAACAACCCACGGTCAACATGGAAACAATCACCCATGAATTCTGGAGAGACAATATAAAATTCTTTGAGTTGCATACTACAATGCGCCAAATAGATGAAACATTCATTGCAATTCTGAATAGAATGCGCACCAACAACCAAACACATGATGAATTGACCCATATCAATTTGAGATGATTACGGCCTGCACCAACAGACCCAACATTCCCTTACTTGTTCTATAGAAATAAGGATGTTGCAAACCATAACAACCACATGCTCTCCCTAATGCCTGGCGATGATATCATCATCAATTCCATTGACCTGGAAGAAGACAACCATGGAGATGTTCCACGGCATGAACATTCAATCACTTTACCTTTGCAGCTTGTCCTCAAATTAGAAATGTTGGTTGAAATATATGCCTGCAACTATGATTCACAGGATGGCTTGGTGAATGGTGCAGATGGAATACTGAAAGGCTATACCAAGAAAGAAAAAGTGGATTTCCTTTGGATTAAGTTCCATGAACGACATATAGGCAAGCGACAAGAAAGCAAGTTGTCTTATCTATATAATTCAAATACTAGAAGTGATTGGACACCTATTTTGCGAATATCGAAGCTAGTATCAACATCAGCAAAGACAGGTCAACTAAAGATTCGAAAATAGTTTCCGATTAAACTTGCATGTGCACGTACAATCCATAGATCACAAGGACTAACACTTGATAAAGTTGCTTTTCAGCCTGCTAGAATTCAGATACATGGACTTGTCTACACATCACTGTCCCGTGTTAGAAGCATAGAGTCCTTGTATTTACTAAGTACTCTCACAAAAGATAACTTCAAAGTGAAACATAAAGTTGATATTGAAATGGAACGACTGCATTATGATTACCAATCCATACAAACAAATTCATCTGTATCAATTCTCTCGCTTAACACACGCAACTTAAATGCACACATGGATGATATACTGAATGATTATGATATAATGCAATCCGATATTTTGTGCTTGCAAGAAACACACATGGAATTATGCACACAGAACAAACAATTCCCAAATCACAATTGCATATCAAGTTACATTACACACGGGGTCATGATACTGGTGAAAAAACATCTACCAATTTTGGACCATTTACATATTGAAGAAAACAATGTTGAGCTGGTGCTTGC
Organism: Picea engelmannii; assembly: GCA_009831015.1. NCBI lineage: Eukaryota > Viridiplantae > Streptophyta > Pinopsida > Pinales > Pinaceae > Picea > Picea engelmannii. Next base: position 631,946 of record ML784937.1, read on the forward strand.
AATTTTTTTTTCTCATGAAACAAAAGTTGCAATACTGAATCTGTATGCTTCTCCCCATGCAACATTCTCCAACATAGTACATGTTATTTCCAATGCATTGACCCATTTCCATCTGAACGGACCCATTGTAATTGTATGAGACTTCACTATCGATATGCTACAAAATACTGGCAGAACAAAAGAATTGGAAAACTACATGTGCAAATACAGTCTCCTTTTTCTTATGAACAACACAGTCCATTTGCAAAATGCACTAATTGAACATGTCTGGTCCAATGTGCCCATTCCTCAATACAGTATGTTTGTCTTAGACACTTATTGGGCTGATCATGATACAATTGGTATTGCACTTGAATTATGACATATACATAAAAGTTATTGCAAACTCATATTTGTATGTTTCAAAGCATATTTGTATCTTTGATTTGTACACACATCGTTCTAGACGGTGTTCTACTTGAATTATAAAATTTACATTGTGCAGAAAAAAAAAGGTACATCCTCCCAAAAACTATTTTTGACTCTATTCAACGTATTCTATTTTTTTTTGTATATGTACATAGTACTTGCCTTTTTCTTAACATCTGAACTTATGTTCATATCCATTTTTCTTTGTACTTTTCTTGATAGAAACAGACAGGAAAAGCAGAGGATGCAAAGAACTCCTACCCACACACGTAGACCAAACCATGCAAAGGTGCACCCTTTTCCTGCCTGTGTTCCACAGTAAATAGTTTTTCGTTTACTTTCTCTGTGTTTGTCAAACTTATTTGCAACTATGTTTTTTTTGTTTTTTTTTTGTTTTGCGCGTAGAGGCAACTACCCTGCACATCCGCCATCCAATAGATGAAATGTTGCGCTGGCCACCCCGCAAGTCCACTTGTGAATTTCTATATCGCCCAACCATAACGGCTATTCGCAGGACAAGAAACATTAGAGGCATATTGTGCAGCTCGCAAGTGAGCGATCCAAATAATGGCGTCTAAAATCTCAACCACCTCGCAAGTCCGTCTGTCAAATTGTATATCACGAAACTGTATGTGCTATTTGTAGAACATGAAACAATAGAAGGCTTTATTTTGACCCCTCTCGCCTGAGAACCCGCAAGTATAGAATGCGATATGGGTACATGGTGTATAAAATCTGATGTCGATACTTAATAAAGGTGCATATCTAATTTTGCCTCATTTCTACACACACCAGTCTGGTAACCACAGAGTTGGTGTTGCACATGAATTATGAAATATGCACTGGGAGTCAGATGAAGCCAAGTCCGTGATCCAAATAAGTGGCTAAGTATGGAATAATGGATCTGTGCATATTTGATATGTATTGCTCATTTCTGGGATCCCGCCAGCCCTGGAGTAGAATGTTGAGCCGACCAGAATGCAAACCCGCTTGTCAAATTATTGGCATAAGCTATTTGTAAGTAACCTAGCAATAGAGCCCCATTTTTTACCCCGCCAACTCGAGAAACTGCGATCTAGAAACTGTCAATGGTCTATAAAATATAAGCCAACCCGCAAATCCCCTTGTTTATTTGTATATCGAGGAAATGTGTGTGCTATTTGTAGAACACCAAACAATAGGGGCATTTTTTTGAGCCCACCCGTCCGAGAACCCACAATTCTGAAAGTGGAAAAGTATGGAATGACATTCGTACATTGCTTTGTTGAGCAATTCCGAATCATGCAGCCTCAACATTGTAAACTCATCAGTTTCATTATGCACTTTCACACTTGGCCATTCATTCCTTGCTTGCTCTTCCTTGTGCCTGTCACCTTCACATATCTACATAATAAGAAATAGTGTTCTTCTTTCTAAATCTTTAATGCTAATAGGTCATCGTGCAGGCACCGTTTAAGCTGTCATTGATGCGCGCAAGGCTCGAGAAGTTTTTCCATCAATGCAATTTATGCGAAGGATTTTCTTATCCCTTCCCAGTCTTAATTTCAAACGCCATGGAATGTCATTCGCATGCCACCAGCTTGCTTCCTTCTGGAAACCTCCAATCTCTTCCAAGTCTTAATTTGAAATACCATGGAATGTCATTCGCACGCCGCCACCTTGGTTCGTTCACAAAACCTTCACTCCTTAAATGTTCTTCACCATAACTGCCACCTTCACACTTCTAAGATTGCAATAATTAAGCTTTACTTCTAATAGGTCATCATACAACACACATAGATATTGTCATTAATGAGGATATTTTCCATTCACACGCATAGAAGCAATGTTTCCGGGGGATTATATTGTCCCCTCCAGTTCTTCATTTCAAGCAGCATCTGGAGCAAATCAACGTTTCGACAAAGTACTAGCACCATCTATACAACAATTTTGTAGAAATACAGTGAACATCTTCCTCATGACCTTCCCATGTAGAAGAAGGGAAAAAGAATTGCAGGGGAGGCGGAGCAGCCCGAAACTTACAGTGAAAACATGGATCTTGATGCTGATCTGGAAAGCATATTCTATAACCTTGATTATCCCATAGACGGAATTCATCCTACCTTCTCAATGGACATGGTTGATACCCTAATTTTTGATGAAGATGAATCCTTCATATTCCAGAATGTCGTTTTCGAATCCGAATCAAAAAAATTAATCATTGAAAAAAAATATGTAAATAATAACCAATGAATACATCGTTCAGAACTTGACCTTGCCAATATGAAGGCGTCCAAAATATCTCAACTTCACATGGAAACTGAAGATGCTCTTCATGGTTCCGTTGGACTCATTGAAGTTGAAAATTCCAGACCAAAGAACTGCATTAAGGAATTAGAGGAAGCTTTGTTTCCTATGCCATTGCTTCATAGTTCTTTGCGAATAGCAATGTCTGCTACTATGTGCACTCCTGCAACAAATCTAAAAGGGTCCTCCATCTTCCTCGCATCCTATAGAGGATATGTCGAGAAAAATATCAACAAAAGAATGGAACTGATTACGAAGGCCTGGGAAACATCACAGAATATGGATTCCCTGGGGAGCAGGGCACATAACTTGCTCCTACTTTTGCAGATAGATTTAAAAAATGAAGAAATTTTCTATGTGCACACGGTCATCCCTTTTGCCTTTCATGTCAACAACATGGTAGAGACCAAAGGAAGACAACGTGATCTCCCTTCCAATAGACGACTCACTCAATTAGAAGCATGCTGGAAAGAGAAAGTGAAAAATCTGTTTGTCATCGTCCAGTCATGTGAGAAAGCAATATCAAAGAAAGAAACATTATTGACAAAGCTCACCAAAATAGACTTAGCAGGAAACACAAACGGCTTCTAGGACCCCATCTTAATCCTCAAATCACTGGTGTCAACCAAGCAAGCTTTTGATAAACAAGTTGATAATTTGAAAGCCTTGTCTTTAGAAATTTTTTACAGCATTATTGAATATCATGAACAAGAGGTGCACAACTGGCTAGTCTGGTATTCGATACAGAATGCAAACATCGATGAAACTCTGTGCAAACTTTCAATTGATCTAAGAGAATTAGAAAATGAAGTTTTCAACATTCAAATCTGCAATGACATCAACGTCGCCCCTTTGAGAAACTATATTGAAGAGAACTTGAAGTGGGTCATTGCCCAAATCCAACAGGGAAATGCATAGTTCTTTCTTTGTCAATTCAGTTATTCCATCTTCTCTGAGTAGAAATCTATAGCCAAAAAATTATCTTACCATTTCTACTTTTAAGGTATTACATTCTACCGTGTCCAACTCCTTTCCACATTTCTATTTCTTGTACATATTTCTGTTATGGTCCATAGGAGCCCCAATCCCAGTCTATATGACAAACACATTTACATTTCCAGGGATATGTAACAAACTATTAATTTTTTCATATACTCCAAATAAAACTATTCTTTTGTCTACTTATATATTTACGTGTTCCTAGATTGTTATCTTCAACCATGTTGAATGTGAAGACATTTTGTTTAATTTATCTCAATTCTCTTTTTGTCCTATGCATCTTTTCTTTGGCCTAGTTATTTTCAAAATAAAGTATGAAATAAATCACTGACTCAAATTTGAGATATCATCTTTCATATATATATATATGTGTGTGTGTGTGTGTGTGTTTCTTTAAATTTCTAGGAATATCTAACATGTTTCGTTATTTTTTATATAAATGTCATGAAATTGTGTTCGCTACTTTTTTTGTACTCAAAAGTCTAGAGAATATGTCATTTGTTGGATCTTTACCACCTGTGCTTCATACTTTTGCCACAAAAGCCCTTAAAATTTAAATAGTTCACAAATCCGCTTCTCAATTTGTATATTGCCAAACTGTGGGTGGTATTTAAAAAATTGCATATTTGGTATGTGTAATTTATGCTCTCCAGGAACCTATAATTTGATACATTTCAATTTCTTGTATCCACTAGCCCCTGTTTTAAAGAAAACTAATTCGGGAATGCTATTTATTTG
>ML784937.1:636426-691498 GCA_009831015.1 Picea engelmannii
AAAAAATTGCATATTTGGTATGTGTAATTTATGCTCTCCAGGAACCTATAATTTGATACATTTCAATTTCTTGTATCCACTAGCCCCTGTTTTAAAGAAAACTAATTCGGGAATGCTATTTATTTGGTCCTTTTGTCCACCACACTTTGTAACAGACATTGGCAACATGACATGGAACAACATAAGCTCCATTTTCAGGTCCCCAGCCCGAGAACTCACGATCCAAAAACTAGACAAGTTTCGATTCAAGGTTCCCTCCTTGCTCTAATTCGGGAATGTTAGTTTTTTTCCTGCTTTTATGTGTTCGTAAAATTTCATAGAGAGTATGTACACAGAGTTACGTATTTGATATGTATAGTTTATGGTCTCCACAAACCTATAATTTCATAAATTTTAGTTTCTTGTGTCGATGAGTGCCTGTTTTAAAGAAAACTAATTCGCGAATGCTATCTATTTGGTCCTTTTGTCGACCGCCCTGTATGCCTATGTAAAGAAAACTAATTCGCAAATGCTAAATTTTTTGAACACAAGCCCCTTAAAATTCAAATAGTTCACAACTCCAATTGTCAGTGCTATTTGTAGGACATAGACCCCTCAATTTGTATATCGCAGAACTGTCAGTGCTATTTGTAGGACATAGACCCACAATCCAAAAACTCATCAATTCAAGAACCTGCTCTTTTAAAGAAACTAATTCGGGAACATTTTTTTTTCATGCTTATGTTAACCAGCCTATGTAATAAACATCAATACTATGTTTTTTTCCTTTCTTTGTCCACCAACATATGTAAAAAGAAAAACTAATTCGGAAATGCTAAACTTGTTTTAATTAATTATAAACGATTTTATTGATATTAAAATAAGTTATTGAGTTTATTATTTCAATTTGCTTATTCGACAGGAGCCTCTCCAAATTCAAATACTCCGCAAGTCCGATTGTCAATATGTATATCACGGAACTCTACCTGCTATTTGTAGCACACAGAACAACAAAAGCCTGCATTTAAGGTCGGTAGCCTGATAACCCACCTAATTTCGCAACGCAATTTTTTTCATGCTTATGTTCACCAACCTATGTAACAGACGTCAGTACTATTTTTTTTTTCTTTTTTTGTCCACCAGCATATGTAAAAAGGAAAACTGATTTCGGGAATGCTAAACTTGATTTATTTAATTATAAATTATTTTATCAATACAAAAATAAGTTATTCAGTTTATTATTTCAATTTGCTTATTCGACACGAGCGACTTCAACTTCAAGTAATCTGCAAGTCTGACTGTCAATATGTATATCACGGAACTCTAGGTGCTATTTGTAGACCATGGAACAACATATGCCCAATTTTCAGCCCGCTAGTCCGACAACCCGCATCGATAAATTTCAAATAGTCCGCAAAACAACTTCTCAATTTGTATATTGCGAAACTCTCGATGCTATTTGTAGGCAACGGAACAACAAAAGCACAATTTTTAGTGCGCAACCCTGACAACCCAGAATGAAGCTTCCGTTCATGCTCTATATATCTACTTCATCAAATCACGTATTTTATTTTTGTAGGCCACAGAACAACAGAAGCCCGATTTTCAGCCCGAGAACCCGTGATCCAAAAATTCAACTAGTCCGAAAAACTGCTTGTCAATTTGTATATCGTGAAAGTCTAGGTGCTATTTGTAGAGCACAGAACAATAGGTCCCCAACCCGACAACCCGCTATCCAAAAGCTAGCTAAGTCAAGAACCCACTCTTTTTAAGAAAACTAATTCGGGAACACCATTGTTTTCATACTTATGTTCACCACCCTATGTAATAGACGTCAGTACTATTGTTTTTTCTTTTTTTGTCCACCAGCACATGTAAAAAGAAAAACTTATTCAAGTAACAACATAAGCCCGATTTTCAGCATGACAGCCCCAGAACCCGCAATCCAAAAATTCAAATAATCCGCAAGACCGCTTGTCAATTTGTATATCACGGATGTGTCTGTGCCATTTGTAGACCACGGAAAAACATAAGCCCAATTTTCAATCCAGCACCCCCACAACCCGAAAACCCATGTCAATTTTGCACCAAACACTTCTCCAGGAACCTAGGTAATAGAAGTTACTACTAATTTTTTTGTGTTTTTTGTCCACGACCGTATGTAAAACATATGTTAAGAATACTATTTTGTATACGATGCCCTTAAAATTCTAATAGTCCGCAAATCCGGTTGTCACTTTGTATATCGCGGAACTATTTTTTCCGTTTTTTGCCCACGTACCCATGTACTTCAACTCCCTGCCCACGTGTCTCCTGAATTTAACTTCAACTTGCTCAAGGTAGCGTGCCATTAATCTGAGTGTGCCCTGCTCTGCCTTCACATCCTTTCAACGAAACTCGCTGGGCCTTTACTCTGCGCGTGCGGCCATTTATGTAAACTCACCAGCTCCCCGGCCTATTTCAATTGCTCCACCAGCTCTAGATGGCTCATTCTTTCCTGGTTTTTCTTCTCAGAGCTCCGCCTGCTGCCCAACCTTTCCCTGCTCTGCTTTTTTTCTCTCCTGCTCTATTGCTGGCACATTTTCGCTCTCCCACTGTCCCGAATATGCCCCGACTATGAGGGAAGTTGAAACACAGGTCGGCCTGCCAGCCAAACCGGCCCCGCCTGGTCATCCGTCCCTCACCTAATCCCTCACTGCTATCCTCCTCCTCTTCAGCCACCTCCTCCTCATCCTTGGCATAGTCCACTCAAATTCCCGCTTCTCTCCCGCCCCTTGCTGCATCCCTTGCCCTGGTGCAGAGCCTGGTATTTGACCTGCGTCAAAACATGGATGACCTCCAGTTCTGCATAGAGGCCCTGGACAACAAAGCCTCTCAACTTCTTCAATTTCTCTCTGTGTTACAGGATGCTCATCACCTCCCACCAGAGGTAGGCCAAGCAGTAACAACCCAACTAGCAGCAACCTCTGCACCAGTGTTGGCACTGGAACAAAAAAAAGAGCACGTGCCATCACAAACAGACGACACCATGCAACTGAACCAGACACCAGTCGATGAGGAGCTGCCTCTTCCTGGCGACACGACATTTTCCGCCTTCTTCATGGCCCCGTCGTGGCACTACAACCCATACCGGTGATCTGTCTATTGTTTTCCTCTTTTATTTTGTCATCTGCATGTCGACCTTTCATGCATTTGTCCATGGTTACTATAGTTATGCTGTCTACACTTTCCACAGTTGTAACGGCCACCCTTATGGGCCACAGTTTTGAACTCTTTTTGCGTTAGTAACAATCTACACTTCAGTTATGAAGCGGTTCAACTGGCTGAGCTGATTTCCCCTCAGGGAAGCTCAGTTCATACAATGTTATAATATTCTATAAATTACTGTCTCATGTATATGATGAAATTGTTAAATGTATATCACAGAACTATTTGGTGCAAAAAGTATATCATCGAACACCCTTGACATCAAAATCTTCATACAATGTTATAATATTGTATAAATTACTCAGTCTCATGTATATGACGGAATTGTTCGCTGCAAACTGTATATGACATAACTGTTAAATAAAATGAACCCACGACTTCGCCTACACACCACTCTGTAATTGTTGGGTTGCATTGGTTATGTACCAAACATTAATAATTTTTGATAAATTTCAAATAAAACTAATTAAGGAATACCGCGTGTACTGCAACTTGCTACCCACGCGTTTACTCTGCGTCCAACCTGGCAGGGACTGCTGCCATGAAACACTTGTTTTGCAATCGAATGCATTCTGTTATTCATAAAGAAAGATAAGTATTCTCAACCTACATAGACAAAGGAAAGCATGATCACATTTTTCATAAAAAATTTCCCATTTGATTTATGTTCATTTACAATCCAACAAATTTGACTAAACCCTGTTCATCAAAGTTGAGCTCCCATCAATGTGACATACGACATGATTTTATCCCTATTTATGCTAATTTGATATCACTTCTACAACCTTGGCTTCCTTTATTGTTTCTTGGATGTGGAGGTCATGGAAAATACAGTGAGGTTTGAGTCTGGTGTAAAGGTGAGAGGATATATCTTGTGTAAGGTATCCAGATAGCTAAGTATGTTCTATTCATTCTAGTTCATCCTATGAGTCTTTCTGGAGGCTACCATAGTACACTATTAAGTTAATGGGAAGTGATTGGGGCTCCCAGAATATAGATAGATAGTTATACACCGTATGGATCATCATGCGTGCATGCCACATACTTTTTTGTTCTACCACAATTACAAATTGATTTTTAACAATTTTAAACTGGGCAAGTAATATCTCCTCAGACTGAGAGAGTGTCCATATATCAACATATTGTATAAGTTATCTTCCATATGTTCAACCAGAGTCTTGTAATTCAAGTTTTTCGGGGGGAGGACATTTTTCAAGAGGGTGGCGTGGAAAAAAAGGTTAACATTTGGCAGTAACCCCTAGCTATATGGATTATATTAGGATAATTAAGGTGAGAAGGCTTCCTGGCCATATCGCGAGTGCGTAAGTACATTCCACAGTATGAAACCAGTCTACATATGTCAACAAAGAGATACAAACTAATCTAGATGACTTTCCTATGATGGTAACACCTCTAGGGAAAGGACATGTTGGATTCATAAGTACATGATTTTCCCTAATCAGATTTTGACAAATAAGTTGATAATCCAAGGATGATTTTGAATGAGAATTTGATGAGAACAAGATGAAAATTCACAAGGGTAAGATCTTGGTTTTATTTTTTTATTCTGGAGGTACTCGATAAGGGGTAAATATGGTATAAGCATTTGAAGATTTCATGTTTTTTCCCCCTGCCAGGTGAATCGTAACATGAGAGATATGCTTCCCTCCCCAATATTGACTTATTTTGGTTGAGAATCGGGTCCTCCTTTGAAGTGAGAGGAAGGATTAGTAAGTTAACTAGTTCCCCAAAATTGGATCATGATTTGGTTAGTTTTGAGGTATTCAATTTTCTACCAGGAGGAATTGCAAACAAATTTTAATAATCAATTGGAAATTATATTAAGCATACACAAAAAAATTAATCAAATACTTCCTTGAGCGCCCCAAGATTTTAGGTGAGATAACCCTCTAGAGATTCATTGTTCTTCCCATTTTGTGCAACAAAGAGAAAATTAGGAAAAGATAACCCCTTCCAACATGATTCAACTAAAATATGTCATTAGTATGAAATTCTATTAGGATTTGCATATAAAGATAGGATGATATCTTCAAATTTTGGAATGTGAAATGATCCCTCACCAATGTTTTTTTATTAATATTGCAACAGGGAGCTCCCCAATTGCATATATTATAGTTTGGAGACAGGAAACTCTAGTTAGGAGATAAATTCTTAGGAATTCTAGTGACTGATTAGGATATTGATGGATTCAGAGTAATATTTCAGTTCACCTTCGGGAGAGTAATTGAAAACAATTTATACCAAAGGTGGGACAATCGAGACCCAAAGATCGTCTCTTGGTACCAAGATTAGGAGAACACATTTTCCTAATTGACTGGAATAACTTTCACCATAATTCTAATTTTAACTAGGAGATTATATGAATAATAACCAAATCCACTAATTGAAACAATTGTAAGGGCCTTGGGTTATACCATTAATCATAGCAGTGATTAGCTTGCTTAACCATGAGATCAAGGGAAACTGATTTCATAACATTTGACATTGTTGGCACAGGGGCATACCTAGGGTTCAACGCTTCAACAACACACCAACAAAACCCTAACTACCAGCCCTTTCGGCAACACCTGCGAAGCATATGAAGTCTCGCCCGAGGTAGAGGCAGGGGGGTTGCAGGACTCAAGTGTCTACAACCAAGCTGGGACACAGATCTGGGATTACAAAACTCAATAGAGTACTTAAACAACAATATGCCTTAGTTCTGAAATCTCATTCACATCGCAGATTAACCCTTATTACAGAACAACGTAGTAACAATAAAGATCAAGCACTTACAATCACTTAGCACATAACATTAGCTTAGATATATAATTCCTTCATATCAATACCATTAAGCACTAAGCAACAACATCAGATGTGTTCATTATAATAATAGCACTAATCAAATAAATAACATAAATCACATCACACAAAGCATATCAAGACACAGGATATACGTGGTTCACCCCAGTGTGGGGCTACGTCCACCAAATTCTTCTTCTTCTTTATTAATCTTCAAGATTCTTACATTCTTCTACTCATGTGCACAAAACCAGTGAGCCAAACTCCGCAGAGAATAGGATATCTACGCGCAGCTCGCCAGATCCTCCTTCCCAAAATCAGATCAAGGCACATATCCAACTCCTTACTAGCACAAATCCTTACACAGTCTTTTGCACGGAGCAACTTAAATCTCTTGCACTAAGACAAGATTAACACTTACAACATATTGTGCACATAGCCAACCATTCTGCTTATTACATCGCTTAGCTACTTATTTATACATTTACAATAAGCCCTAATCATGGGTAAACCCATGGGCCGACATCCCTTAAACCATTACATAAAACCTAAAAGACCTTTGTTGGGTCCACAAGCCCACAAAACAAGTGAGATCTCGCGATCTCAGTTCCGCCTGGGCGCTCCATCTTCGAACCGCCTGTCAAAGTCCCAAAAAGTGGTCAAACATGACCAATGTTTCCACAAAACTTGGTCAAGGTCCAATAGGCCCCCAACACTCACTTATGACTCGTCCCGAGTCACTAAGATCTGGGTAACGCTACTTCAAAGGCCTCGATCTTATTTCGAGATGCCTCATGCTGCTTCGCCAGAGCCTCCTTCTCAACAAACTCCTGAATCACTTTCTCTGTAACATGCCCTTCCAGGCGTTGTTCCACTGTCGCAACTAGTTGGTCTAGCTACGAGCCTTGTCCCTCAACCTCTTTAAAAATCATGTAGGCTTCATCCTGCACCAACTATAGTCTCTGTGTAACCTCCATGACTTTGCTCTGGATGGCTGTAATCTGTTGTTGAACTGCGCGATGTTCCTGTGATCTTTTCATTTTCTCGACTGCAGTAAGCAACTTCATCTGTGCTTGCATGGTGGACTCCTGCTACTTCACCTCCCGGAGCTGTGCTTCTAGTTTCCTCAGCTTCAGATCTTCTACAAGGTGCTCATAGGTCTGCGCACTTCGATCACTCAGTTGTTTAAACTCTGAGGTGAGTGCCATGATTATTTCTAATGCGCTCTTAGCGATTTCTTCCCTTTGATCATGCACTTCTTGTGGAGTGCTCAAAACTGCTTGAAGTTCTAACTCCGTTTCTCTTGCTTGAAGGTGGTGAATGGCCTCAACAAGCTTCCCCACTTGTATCTTGACTGACTCTTCTTCCTCCTATGCCAAGATCGGCATAGAGCGAAGTGATTTAGTCACTATTTCTTTAACCACAATCTTCTCTCTGAGTAACTGGTCTTTTTATTTCTGGATCTTCTCTTTGTCCTCCTCAAACATCGCCATAATTTCATCTTTCTCCTTCTGCACAACTTGAAGTCGCTCTAAGACCTCCTTCTTCTCTTGCTTCAGGGCTTATGCAGCCTGCTCCTTTTCTTCTTGGAATCAACAAAGCCGAGCCTCTGTTGCATATTCTAACCTTTGTAATTGGGTGGGCTCATCCCCCAATTCTACAATCTTTGGTGAAGAAGGCGCAGTAGGTACTACGCGGTTCGAATAGATGGCTTGTTGTATGTCTTTGAGATCTTTCTCAATTTGTTCATACAGTGTCTCCTGCTTCCCTCCATGTCTCTGCAAGATATCCTCTAAAGGATATTCCACGGCTATAATGATGAGATCGACATCGTCCACTGTAAGCACATTCTTCGTCTGAGGCTTATTGGCTCGGGTCTTCTTTCTTGCTGAGGGTTTTTGTGGGGAAACCTTCCTTTTCTTCGATGTTTCGGCCTCAGTAGGGGGATCCTTCAGCGATGTAACTTCACCTTTGTCTTTATTTTCTCCTTCATTCCCCTCCTTCTTCTTGGTTTACTTCATCTCCTCCTCCTCCTACGGGTGAATCAGGCCTACTTTCCTCTGAGGCGCCGTCCTCCTCATCATTTTCTATGTTATGCACTTCATCCTTTTTATTTTTTCTTCGTGCTAGTCTGTCCATCATGTTCGACCTGGGTGACCAAGGGACTTCCGATGATGTCGGGGTCGGAAATTTCTGCATCTTCCACCGGTACAAGGAACTATGCTGGCCATTCTTTGGTGATCTCCTCCATATCTTCGATGGTCAGGTTATAATAGGATTGCAATTCCTCCTTACTTTCATCCCTGCATGCAGTGATGTAGATAGAGTTCTGATCAACACAGAACTTTGCTAGCATTCTGTACTGGTGCAGTGTATTCAGTGTCATGCATGGAAACACCTCAATAGCATGGTTCAGCTGCTGGTAATAAGCATGGAAGACAACGTTCGACTACCACTGCTTCGCCATATCATTCTTGTACAACAAGGTGGAGAACCTCGCGGCCAACGACTCCGATGGCTCAACCTCCGGGAAGGCTGATCCTTCCATCATTTTTCAGGAGACAAATGTGATCAATACCAGTAGCCAGCTAAAATGGAATTCATAGCCCTGATCCTATGCTTCGTGGAAGTCCTTATCAAGCTCGTTGACGAGGTGACTCGACTAGTTCATTTGCATTCCTTCTACACACTTCCCTATGAGGTCTACTACAAATCTAGTGACCTATTTCAGACGATTCTTTTTGATGAGCTTACCAGCTATAAGCTGACAATCTAGGCACACTACGCCATCCTAGATGGAGGCTACCTTGTATCCTTGCTTTCCATTTTCTACATCGCCACAATATTCTTTTATGCAATGTTCCAGGGAGTGATCATAAGTCTTCCCTGGGTAGAACTATTGAGGGTATGGTACTTTCATGCTTAGTACTGTGATGAGGTGGATCAACGTCGGATCCATAGTGACGTGCCTGTCAAGCAATAGATATACTTCATGGTAGCACGGAATGAGGATTTTAACACAAGCGTTAACCTCCTAATGTTGTCTGAAGTGAGGGATATTCATTACATTTAGGATTGTTGACTATGCGAGCTCCTTAATCCATGACTGGGAGACAATGCACGACTTCTTCCCAAATGTCTTCATCAAATACTGATGTGGTCTGAGCATCGCATAGTTCTTCCTGTCTCCAAGTTTAAAGTTGTTGTTCTTTAGAGCTGGGATATTTCCTAACTGGGGTCCAACTACGCGTATCCCCTTCAGGATGTACGCAGTGATTAGTGTGTACTCGAAATGAAATGGGATACTATCGCGATTCACCGTACCAGTCAAAGGTAGTATGTAATCTGGAAAGATCGACGTGATCTGCTTCACATTAGCCAGATCGTCGTGGTGCTTACTTCGCTTCTCAGTTGTGGTTCAGCTAGAATGATGTGCAGTCAAAGGGGATGCTTGCAATCCCCCAGTTGATGATGCCTATAATTCTATGGGCATGGCTCTCTTAGCCATGAGATCCATAAGAATCTCCTCCACTAAATTTTATAACACACTATGTTCGCCCGACATTTACACTCATAATCAAATAGATTGGGTAGGCAAATAGACAAGTGAGGTAATTAGATGGATGGAGAACTCTAGAAATCACAACGCGATACAATGGATTCTTTGTTAGCTTGAATATTCACGGTAGCAAAAATTGGTCCCGATGCAACGTCCAACGAGTTAAATAAGAAAACGTCATAACAGATCCCTCCAACGGGAAGGAATGCATCCATCAATGCACATCCATCTGTTATGGCCTGGTCTCAATGGTCCAATGGCAGTATTTCCGTCAATAAATTTGTTTCTATCGATTTTGGAGCATTATTCTAATGGTCAGGGCACCTCCAACAGTCATATAGCTTCGCCAGGGCGAAGTCCCATTCTGCGTGGTTTTTCTATTCCGACGAGGTTCAAGTTCTTTAAGCCTACCTCCTGCGAAGTCTTCTCTGGAACTTCCTGTAGCTTTTCTAACTTGGATTTCTTCTTACTGAGATTTCTTGCCTTCTTTCCTATGATATGAGTCTCTAGATTCCTCTTCCCATTTTTATTCTTATCTTCTCCTAATAAAGTGACTTCGTACTGCTGATGTGCTCTTACAAATTCTGCAGTTAATTTCCCTTCTTTTGCTATTTCTAGGGTGGATATACTTCTTTCTTGCATGGATGGGTTCTTAAAGTCTTCCTGCATTCTTGCAACTTCGACAACTAATTCTCTGGACAGGTTCTTCAAGTATTCCTGCATTCTTGCAACTTATCCTCTTGTTCTTCTCGTAGTTGCTCTATTTTTCTAGCTATGAAGCCCCTTAGTTCTTTCTTTTTCTGTTCTGTAGCTTTCTCCTCTTCTTTCCTTCTGATTTGATCCTTCTCAATCCAAGTCTTTCCTAATAAAAGTGGAAAAGGGGCGTTGTTCTCAACAAACTTAATAACTTCAAATTCTTCTTCAGTCGATGTTTCATGGGCAATCATAGGTACATTAGTAACTCTTCCACATAGGGTTATCATCTTTCCTTTAAACAATCCTACCCTTCCGAATGAAGGTACCATAACAGGATTTCCCAAAATTTCCCACGTTCTTTCTGGCATAATGTTCACCTGTGTTTCCTCTTCCAATACACAGTCTATGTCGAAGTCTTCTATTCTTGTAACTATGCACTATTTTTCTTTCAGGATCTCTGGTAAACTGATATCTTTGTGATCATCCATTATCTATTTTAACTTTGCTAACATAGATTCTGACTCTTTCTCTTTATGATTCTCTAACATGTTCTTAGTCTCTTGACCTTATTTATAGTTTTCTTGTCTCATGTTCATCTTTTCAACTTTAGCAATCATTCTTGGACAATCCTCAACCTCATGACCAATAGCTTTACAACAAAGACAAATAGGACATGTACCAGGGCATTCCTTAGCAAGATGTCTTGGTCTTCTGTACTTATAACACAGTGTCAATCCTCTCTTTCTTTTAAATGATCCCCAACCTCTCTTGTACTGTGCACTGGGATCACAGTGCTGGATCTACAATCTGCAAAAATTCTTTCTAGGTTCCTGCATCCACTTATTAGTCCAAAAATTCTTTCTATGCATAGGAATAACATATCTTTCTCTATGTCTATCAAATTTATTCATATCAACTCTTTCTTCTAACTGTGCCCTAGTTTTCAGACTAGGACAAAATCTATCAAACATACCTAGATTCATACTTTCAAAGAAAAAATTTCCACTTATCTTACCCTTACCAGAGCACAAAGATTTAAGATCTTACCTCTTTCCTTTAGATCATGTTTCTTTCTTATCATAGAGCTTCATAATTCAAGTAGAATATTGCGCACTACAACAACATATCTACACACAGAGCTTTCTCTTTTCTTCAGTTCCCAACAATTACAGTTTCAGGTCCTGGCAACGGAACCATTTGTTGGCACAGGGGCAGACCCAGGGTTCAACACTTCAACAATGCACCAACAAAACCCTAATTACCGACCCTTTTGGCAACACATGCGAAGCATATGAAGTCTCACCCGAGGTAGAGGAAGGGGGGGTTGCATGACTCAAGTGTCTACAACCAAGCTGGGACACATATCTGTGATTACAACACTCAACAAAGTACTTAAACAACAATATGCAATAGTTCTATAATCTCATTCACATTGCATATTAACCCTTATTACAGAAAAATGAAGTAACAATAAAGATCAAGCACTTCCAATCACTTAGCACATAGCATTAGCTCAGATTTAGCATTCCTTCATCTCAATACCATTAAGAACTAAGAAACAACATCAGATGTATTCATTATAATAATATCACTAAGAAAATAAATAGCATAAATCACATCGCACAAAGCATATCAAGACACATGATATACATGGTTCACCCCAGTGTGGGGCTACGTCCACCAATTTATTCTTCTTCTTTATTAGTCTTCAATTTTCTTACATTATTCTTCTCCTATGCACAAAGCCACAGAGCCAAACTTCGCAGAGGACAAGAGATCTGCGCGCAGCTCTCCAGATCCTCCTTCCCAAATTCAAGTCAAGGCACAGAGACAACTCCTTACTAGCAAAAAGCCTTACATAGTCCGTTGCATGGAGCAACTTAGAATCTCTTGCACTAAGCCAACATCAACACTTACAACATATTGTGCACATAGCCAACCATTCCGCTTATTACATTTCTTAGATACTTATTTATACATTTACAACAAGGCCTAATCATGGGTAAACCCATGGGACGACAACCCTTAACCCATTACATAAACCCTAAAATCCCTTTGCTAGGTCCACAAGCCCACAAAACAAGCGAGATCCCGCGATCTCAGCTCTGCCTGGGTGCTCCATCTTCGACCCTCCTGTCGAAGTCCCAAAAAGTGGTCAAACATGATCAATGTTTCAACAAAACTTGGTCAAGGGCCAATAAACACTCTCAGCTACCCATTAATATGATGGTAATTCTATGATGCAATATCATTATTGTTTTAGAAAAATATAACCAGGATTAGTACAAAGAGAATCTGTGTCGCCGATATCACTAGTTCGCACATTATTAGTTGATAAGGAGAGAGAAGAGTATATTGGCAGTAATAATTGACTTAATTAAAGTACACAAAGTATATGAAGAGAAGAATAAACTATGAGTGAAAACGTAAATTGTGAAAATTCTATCCCTCGAGGGGAGATACTAATGGGGACCATAAGTCTTCAAACATGTCTTTTCAAATTTCTAAAAGTGGCTTACAATTTATTTAGATATTAAGCCGCCTTCAAGGATATTGCAGGGATTCGATCATGAATCTGTTGGAAATTTGAGCGAGTAGAATAATTGAGAACTTCCTCCCATGTTCTAGAGTTGTTGTTTCAAGAGGGGAGGATAGAGGAGTTGTCGGTCTTATTCCTTATTCACTTTCTTGTTTAGATGAATATTCATAGAGAGAATATTCTTAGAAATTAAAATACATGACAATTCATTATCAAAAGAATAATAGAGACCATGTGCCAATATGTACAATGTACTAAAACTAATTTCATAGTTGGATTTATTGTGAACTTTGATGTGGTTGAAAGTAACATTGCATGACATAAATAAATCTAATCTAATATACCCTACTCCTATTCTAAAATGGCCGAGCATACGTTTAGATAAATTCATAATTACAATGCATCCATCCAAGTAACCTCAAAATCGCAATCATATATTCACTGGTAGTTAGCAGTAGAAAATGGAGCGTTACTAAATTGTATATAAAAAGTGATACTCCATTGAGACCTTTACCGTGGATATTATAATCATTTTGAATGAGAACAAAATGTGAGAGAGGATGCTTTAACATAACACTAAGTCTGTCGATATGTATGGAAAATGGATCAAAGGACTTGTGTAAGAGGAAACAATATTGTGGTTGAGGGTCATACCCAAGGTTTTCCATGACAAAATGAGAAATGTGTGGTTGTTATAATTTCCAGGAAGAACATAAAAAAACCAGGTTCATAAATCACCACATGTCCCAACTGAAAGGTCTTTTCACATAGGTGTGATATTGGGTGCACATAATTTATATCAATAGTTTTCCATAATCCTTTAGGGTTCAGGTTAAGCATGATGTGAAATTGGTCACAAATATCACTAGGTTTATTATCGACAATGCGGTCTCTGAACAAGCTATCACTTTCAATAGAGAATTTAGTGTATACCTTACATATCTAGAAAATGCAGGAACTGGTCTTATGATGGAAAAGATTCATAATTTTTACTTCCTGTTACATGAGAAGCACATAGGGTGAGGGGTCAATCTTCTAAAGGGTACATAAACTATGCTCCACTTTTTCCATGTGTATATCCCATATCAAACCATGAGAATCCAACTCAATAGGGTTTAAAATTCCAGGGTGAAATAATTTTCCAGGTAGAGACATATTATAGTAAAGGTTATAATAGGAGACCAAAAAATTCAGGAAGGTCATGGAAGAGTTAGGCACACTCATTGGGGGAATTAACCGAGGAAAATAGATGGAAGATTTTACCTTGGGGGAATTGACCGAGGAAAACATATGGAAGATTTTATCTTGGGGGAATTGACATCCAAATGATGGAAAATGTGATGGTCAGGATATGAGTTGCAGAACATATCAACCCTCTCAAGATAAGCCAATATTTTTTCTTTATAAGGTGAAATGTGTTGAATGTTCGTTTTAGCCTCCCAAACAAGTTACCTGATTGATATAGTTAAACTGATTATCCAAAGGATGCAAGGAATTGTTAAGGGTGTACTCAAAATTAGGATCCACATACAGTCTATGATACATGTCAATGTATGAGAAGTAGGTGTGAAATTCAAAAATCTGAGAGATGCCTCCTTTTTCGATATTAATTAGGGTAACTGCAGTCAGAGCGTCATATGAATTATACGTGAAAGTAATTAACTTACTTGTATATTTTTCTACATAAAAGGTTATACATTGGGGTTTAGTTTTTGTTACATGAATGACCTGAGAATAATCCCTGACACTCCCTGTCGAGAATTCCATGGGTATATTTATATTTTATTCATCTCAGCGATCTTTGTTAATAGACGAAAGCATTGAATACTTATCTGGGGTCAGTTAAAAAGAGGATCCAAGGATGATCCTCGATGGACAAGGATACAAAAATACTGTAGTGGCATGAGATATGTAAGGTTTTTCTCGAATGAAATCTTGGGAGTACATTTCATGGTTACTGACAGGGGAAGTGAAATTAGACTCTTTCTTTTCTGTTGCTGAAGGTGGTTGGGAATATATAGAATCATAATAATTTCCCTCAAGATTTATTATAGTTTATCCTTCCTCCTTAGGTAAATTCAGATATGGATTGGAGCAAAGAGAACTTGACATAACCATCAGTGTGAATCAAAAAATACCTATTCCTCCCATGTTGCTTTCAAAGGGAATCAAAGAAGACAGATCGTTGACATGAATTTCATCTCTGGTATCTAGGAGAACTGGCAGTATGGATGGGTGAGAGTATGTGTAATATTCCTTTGGGAAGATACACTCTATGAAATTAGGATGTCCCACAGTAAAAAAGGTCCAATTGTGTGTTGTTCTATTGGGGTAGAAGTATCCTCATTTCCAATCTGCATGGTGGTATCAGGTTCAACCACCACTAGTCTCTTTTGCTCATTATGGATCATGAGCAAAAGAGAAGAAGAAGGAATTTACTAAATCACCAATATGGATCATGATATATTCTTTACCACATGAATTCTAGGAGAAAATTACACTAGAGGGCATTGGCAACACTTTGGGAGTGTTGGTCAAGATATCAAAGGTAACAAGAGGTGGAAGATAAACATCGTATGATTGGATCTATGTGTTTGAATGCAGTAAGTGAACTACCTTAGTCAATCACCACTAGATTTCAATATGAGGAGTGTATTCAAACCCTAGATTATGAACATATCCATTTTTTATGTCTCAATTTCTATGAGCATGCACACCTATTTCGTCACTAACCTATGAATCTCTGACCAAATTCATTCAAATCAAAGGAGGAATATGAAAAATAATGGTTTTCTAAGGTACCTTCAGAATGAAAATATGACCCAAAAGGTATTGTTATTACATGATTTGTACTTGTGAAAATCCCTCCACCAGATCCCCAAATCTTGTGTAACTATGGAATACACTAGCACTACCACCTAAATAGAGTCTTCCCTAGTTTTAGTGGTGGAAGAGGTCCACCAAAAGGGAGGCTTCCCTGGTGACCTCAAGGGATCGAATAACAAGAATAATCCAATCCTATCGCCTAGAATACCCCTGTTTCCCCAAGGATGTAAATATATTTCTTATTATTGTCAAAACTAAGAATAGACTGGTTATGTGTGAAGTGTGAAACACAATGAACCTTTGATAAGGATGTGTTGTAAATATATTTACATTTTTAATATATGTGTATATATATGTGTGTGTGTGTATATATATATATATATATATATATATATGGAAAAATGTTGACTAATGGTTGAAGGAGATGCCTATACAT
Organism: Picea engelmannii; assembly: GCA_009831015.1. Taxonomy (NCBI): domain Eukaryota; kingdom Viridiplantae; phylum Streptophyta; class Pinopsida; order Pinales; family Pinaceae; genus Picea; species Picea engelmannii. Next base: position 652,471 of record ML784937.1, read on the forward strand.
GCTATGATTCCATGAGAGGGAGTGGTGAGGGGAACCATTACTGGTTGAGATGACCCCTGCTAGGCTAGTACTTTGTTTGATTTAAAAATGATTAGAACCAGAACTGTTGTTTGTCCTAAAGAATTTATTTAACAGTCAAGTTGGTAGTTGGGGAGTCTTCCTTAAGAATCCATGAGAGGATGGGATTTAACCCAAAAAAATATTACTGGGGAAGGAAAGAAAAAGAGGAAAATAATGGGCATAAGGAGAGGACAAAAAAGAGGATGCACACAAATGTTCTATGGGACCAACTCCGAAGAAGATAATGTGTGATATTTCTCTGGTTTTGATGAGAACAGAGAATTAGTGCAAAATGACACCTTTCTGGGTTTAAGAATTGTTGATAGTGTCTTCAAATCAAGTTGATAAATGTGGCTACAAAGGATTTCATTGATTGAGTGAGCAATAACAACAATCTCCCTTTTGTAGTGGATTAAGGAGTGGGATGCCAGGTTCCTACAAGATAAGGAGAATAACCCTCGTCCTTTAGTATTTGTTGGGAAAGAAGAGATTTTGGAATTATACCCTAGCTAGGGGGTGACCAGCTGTGAAAAAACCAAGAGCAGTTGTGCCTATGGTTGGGTGGAGAGTGGAACACCCTTTAGAAGTTGCTAGTACATTCTAGTCTTTAGATAAGTATAGATGTGTTTTCATTTTTGTAAATGATAAGTTCTTATATTGTAGAATGTGTTTTGAGTAGTATGGACTCAGTTTCTACTAAATGATAGCTTTAGAAATTGATGTGCATTTAGGAAAGGGTTACAACTAATTTTTATTTTGTTGATAAGTTTCCCTATTGACTATTTACATTCTTAAAAAGGTTGTTGTGAGTAATTGTCTATGGCTTTGAATGCTAATTGAGTGTTGTCTGGGAAATTGCAGCCTAATTGCATGAATATATCTTATGTGTTAGTAAGGAAGATTTTTTTTTAAGTCTTCACAGAACATCTGAATATGAGAATGTATTAATTTTTTAATTATGGATATTTTCCCCAAATCACTGAAGCCATAAATAAGATTTAAGCGGTGTCTTTTCCATGATAAAATATTAATCTTTAAAACCTACTTGGAAGGCCACAACCTATAATAGATAAGAATTCCTTATGTCATGTGTATGGAGTATAGAGTAAGATGAATGGTCGGTGCCCTTAGTTGTATGATTGATTGTGTAAGTCTGATGGTGGGCTACTCGTTTCATTGGAAAGCCCTTGTATTTGAAGGATGATGGAACATAAATATTGATTGATTTCTAGAAATGAAGGATTGTAGGGCTTGATGTCTCCATCAAGAGTATAATATTCAAAGAAACACATTAAGCCATGGTAAAATAAACTTGAAAATGGTGGAAGGACATTCAAGTCCAAAATTGATCTCGTTCGTCAAATTCTTCCTTGTGTAAATCGACGAAGAACAATGGCTATCAGATATATGTAAAATTCGAATGTTGGTTGTCCGATCAGACCAAGCGTTTGGGAGCCACATATAGGTTAATAGTGACCGGTATATTGGATCCTTGGTGTACCAGGAAATATTTCATGGAATATAGGAGAAAATACCGACGAGACAACACCCGAGAGTAGGGTTCCATCCCTGGTTCCAAATATTTAGTTATGCGTGGGGAAGATGATGTCATGATGACACATAATGCCAACATGGTTGCTATGATGTCACATAGATAACACTTGTCATCACCTAATTCATGGAGGAGTTAAATGGGTCCACAATAGAATAAAACCATTGGGCAAGCACCTTAAAGAATGACTGTTAGATCTATGGTCCAAGAGATCTTTGTCATCGATCTAATTGCTAAGCTCATGAAGGAATTAATTACGGGGTACCGGAATACCACGTGACCTCTATAGGACCACCATGTTTGCATTTATTTCGGAAGGACCAAAATACCAACACCAGTGAAACATGGTTTTGACTCTTGGTTCCACTCCTTTCCCTGTTCAAATAAGCATGATAACCTTTATAAAATGAGCCTTCCAACCAAATTCGTTGGATCAGGAGAATATTAAATCTCCATTGTTAAAAACTTGGTTACTTCTGGGGCCCAACATCCTTGGGTGGATGTTGGGGCCCTGAAGTAACCAAGTTTTCCTTACCTCGAAGGCCCTAATACCTCGATACCTAGGGGGAGAAACATGTTGCAAGACGATTGGTCCATGTGGTGCATGGTAATGGGTCCTCGTGATGAGGTGGGTGCTATGTGTCAACACCTGATTTGTTGATGGATCGAGTGTGGGCCCTATCAAGCTTAGACCTTTTCACAATGACATTGATTTTCAATTGTCAATATAATAGCAAAGCCATGAGGGAGTTCAACTTCCCGGAATACCAGAGTATAAGATATTGAAAGATTTCCAAGCCTTTTTTCTTTGGGGAAGACCTGATATGTCGATGGTAGTAGATAGGGTTTCGAATGGAGTGATTTTCCTGATTATCGAATCCTGGGAGATTCAAGGTGAGTGTAGTTGGGTGATGATCGAGGGGTCAAGGCCCCAATGAACCAGTGCCCCGATAGGACAAGTTTCCCAGGGATAAGTTCCACCTTTTCTGCATAAGGCTCTACATAGAGGAAATGACGTCAAGATGACCTGTGAAGAGGTCATCCCATCCAATACTCAGTGGCTAGGTGTCATCCCCAAGAGAGAAAAAACATGTGCCCTCTTATGACGTGTACCCCAATTTAGCCCACGAGGAAGGTCCAGATTTCACACGGTCGTTGTACCATGTGTCATGTTGATTTGGAATATTTGGAAGAGATCCATAGGAAATATTTGTGCCATGTGTCATTCTAGGTGGTAGACAGTGATAGGTCCATGTGTCATGACAGGTGGTCAGTTGCGGAAGCATCACGTGTTCGAAGTGACACCTAGGAAACCAAATCGGTTATTAGATTCACTTAGAGGTAAATATTTGGTGCACTGGGGGGTTGATGTCACAATACCTAGTGGGTTGATAGTCTCGGTGGGTTGGTACCCCAGGATGTCGGTTACTGGAGATTCGACAAATGGAGTGGTCGGGTGTAGAGTAGCCGGGTGGGCGGGTGATAATCCCAAGGCATGGTGTGCCAAGTGGAAATGTCATGCCAACATCCACATCAACAACCACTTAGATATTTAATGGTGACGAGTCTTATATTTTTAGGTCCATGTGGAGTAGTAGGTGACATGGATCGATGTGGCACTAAGGAGACCTTTGGCTCACGCGGACCCTAAAACTTTAAAAGGTCATAACTTTCTATCTAGAGCTCAATTTTGAGAAAACTTATAGTCGTTGGAAATATATCGATGAATAGAAGACGATGGTTCCATCAAAATTAGGTTTATATATGATGTAGGAGAAATTAATGTTTTATACCCAATTCCCTTAGAAGGTGTTATCTCCTAAACTAGCACAGTCAAAATTGTCATTTTTAGGTGATAGGGAGATGTCCAAAAAATTATTTCTAAATTTTTATAAGCTTGTTACACAGCGTATTGTTTGTAAATAAACTTGAAACAAACATTGGATTTGATTTTCTTAAGCAAAGGGAGAATTTCAGGTTTCGGTGGTTTAGGCGAACTTGTGAAGCGTTCATTAACCACTGAAAGCCTTGGTTTTCAGTGTTTAAAAAGGGAAACATAAAGTCCAGTTAACTACTGAAAATGTTTCAAGGTGGAAAAAAGAAGGTCTATGCTTTCGCACGATCTATCTATCAGTTGGCGCAATCATTAAGTGATAACCGCCAAAAATTGAAAGAATCGATGATGTAAGGTGGTATTGTTACATCTGATCAAGGTTTGATGCTCTGTAGTACTTCCGAGAGCCCCACTTGTCATTTTGAGTTATATCCTCACATACACAGAAATCTATGAAATGATTGTTTCGTCTAACTGTTTGATGTTCACGTGGCTCTCATAACTTCAAGTCCCAAGAGATATCTGCATGATGATTTCCCATTCATGTTTATTATTCAAAATCCCTTTGATATAGGAATCAAAATCGAGCTCTCTATTATTCCTTATCTCTATTTCATCAAACCCGAGTCTTCAGGTTATTTTCATTATATCAAGCCTGAGTTTCTAGTTATGATTTATTAAGATTCGGTCTATCTCACAGAAGCCAAGTCATCCCTATTCCTGTGCCTATCAATTCACCACAGATTCACTGTTTTCTCGTGAATTTAGGTGTGTTGTCTCCCCTAGCTTGCGGGTTCTGCTAAATTGCAGGAACATGTCAACTAATTCAATCAAATGCCGAAAGCAAGACCAACTCTCAGGTCCGAATTGGATGGAACTTGGTATCTCAAGGTTCATCTTGAGATATGCGATTTATTCAAACAAGCAGGGCGTTTCACCTATTGTGAGAAGTTACAGAGTTTTCACCAACAGGTATCAGAGGTCTTTTCTCTATCTTATGATGGTAGGAAGGCCATTATTGGCAAAGAAGAGTTCATTGTTGATGAAGCATTGATTGCAGAGGTCACTGGTTTGCCAAGAACCGATGCATGTTGGTTTAAAACCACTGTTCCAGTCGATATACAGTTCAGGTCATACCTTCAACCATAGCACAAAACTCTGATATGGAAAAAAGACATTCCTATGTCTTATTTGGAGACCAAATGGTAGTCCCTGCTCAAATTTATTTTTTCTTACATAATGTGTGAAGGTAGGTATAATCGAGTCATATTTTATCACTTTAAATTGCTTAATCATTTTACTGGAAGGAACCTTGTCAATCTCCCTTATTACCTTCATAAGGACCTTACCAAGATGGCTCGACAAGTGAAGGTCAAACCCAATAAGGTAGCCAGTAGACTCTCACACCAAGGTCTGATTACCCTAATCGTTAGAGAGTCCTTGAAGAAGAAAGATGTCGATTGGAATTTCTTTCTGTTTTGGAACGAGTTCCATACTGACTTACAGCCAGAAAACATAGAGAAGAAACCTACCTCAAGGAAATCATTCACTCCTAGGAGGAGAAGAAGGAAAAGGAGGGCTATCTCACCTCTTCAGGTCGAAACAGAGATATCATCTGTCAATATCAAAAGAGCCAAAAGGAAATTAAATTTTGGCGAAGAAGGTGAGCAGACCGAGGATCTTGCTGAAGGAGATAACCCTCTGAACTACCATACAGTGACTCAGAGCCAGAGCATGAGTCAGCTAAGACAAAGGGTGACGAACAGGCTGAGCAAGTTGCAGAAGATTATCCCAACTTGCCCTCACCAACTCCTCCAGGTGAACATAGTCAACCATTAGCAGAAGCTTCTTCAATCAAACCTAAAGCTTCCAAGACTCAGAAAATCAATAAACTTCTGAAATATATCTATGAGATGGAAGTTTTAGAAAGAGTCATTAAAAAGACAAATGCAGAGTTAACTGAAAAAAATGCAGAAATTTATAACATTAATCAAAATATCAAGGAAAAGCATGATAAAATCAAGGACAAAAACAGGGTGCTGATAAGAGAGAATATGAAGTTGTACAGATAGCTTAGACTTTTAAGGCTAAAGATAAAAGAATCCCAACCTCCAGCTCAAGATCATTCAAGGTTAGAAACCCTAGCAGAATTGTCTACTTCAATAGAGAAGGAAACAAAGCCTCCTACACAGCAGATTGAGGCTTCCAGCCCTGTAAAAGGAGGAGGAGCATCACAAAAAGAACCATGAACACTCAGCAAAGCATTAAGGTAATCAATTTTTTCAATTTTGAAGTTTTGGACAAAGCTAAGCTTTCGGTGGTTTAGGTGAACAGGACGACTGTTCATTAACCACCGAAAGCAGAGATTTTCGGTGGTTAATACACCCAGAATTCCTCTGTGTTAACCACCGAAACCTGTCACTAGCCAAAGAAAGCTAAATTTTGCACAGATCGAGGTTTTACTAATCCGAATCATTTGAAAACACTTGTAATGGATAGATGTTGAATTATAGATTCAGATTCAAGATCCATTTTTGGTGTATAAGGATTAGAAACGGTATCCAAGTTAGTTTTGGTACCTATTTTGGTGGCAACAAATTAGGATTTTTGCACAACTCAGCAAATTCAAATTATATCTCTTGGAAGAGTCATCAATCAGCCTTGGAAGGCTATTCTGCACTGCACAAGGACTCTACATCATCTGAAGACCATGAAATATGGAATTGACCTCATTTTGAGGATCATTCCTTATCTGTTGTAATCTAGATTTTGACTTTCTATATTTAGAATTTCTGATCCACTCTTTCAGGATCTGAATACTGTATTGTAAGGCTATAAAGACAAAGACATTTGGAGCACCAAAGGGTTCAATCCTGGATACATTTTGGCTCATGTACTTAGACTCTTATCTTGATATGAATCACAGTCTTCTTTTGCTACCAATGTCAGATTTGTTCTTGTGTTGCATTACTCTGTACTTTGATTAAGTTTAGCTCAGATTTTAAGAACTGTCATCTTCTTATTTAGCTCATAAATTTGAATTAAAGGATCTCTTACTATCTTGTATGACCCTGCATGTTAATGTACTTGGTTATCTAGATTAGTGTTCTTCATACCCTATTTCAATTACTCTGTCTAATCATTGATTTCTAAAAGCACTGTCTTATTTGAATGCATGATAAGTTGTTCTTCTCATTAGCCACTGAGTTATCCCATTGATCCAAGTATACCAAATTTACCATATTCTTAAGTTACCAAGCATCTTTGTCCTACAACCCCAAAGAGTTTCTTGGAGTGATAATAGAAGGTACCTAAGGGTTTGGGTGTCTTACAGGTGGTATCAGAGTAGGAAACAACACTTGGCCTGCTTGGGCTTAGGAAATACTCTAATAACTATTTTGGGAAAACACTTTAAGGGGGAGGACACCCTACCCTACTCTAACCATAAGAGATTATTAAAATTTTACTACTAAAAGAAGAGTTAGAACTTTCCGCTATTTTCACATGTTTAAAATTGGAATATATGACATTGTTATGTGATTAATGATGAAGTTGATTTCACTATACAAAATTATATTTTCTAATCATAAATTAGTGGATAATTAACTAACAAAAAATGTTGTTAACACTTAACCAGTTAATGTAAATCAAGGAAAAATACAACATAAATAATGGTCACATATCATGAGATGGGAGAGGGCTACCACACCACACAAGAAGAGTCTAATGAGAGGAGAGTGGTGGAAATCCCCCCTAATTTCTCTAAAAATGTAAGAAGCCTCATGGAAGAGTCACAAAGATTTAAAGCAGATAATGAGAGGCTTATAAAAGAGTAGGAAAAACAAACTAAAATAAATGTAGTCTTGCTACAAAGCCTATCAAAAATACAATGGCGGTTGTAGCATGGGCCATCATCTAGCAATGTGGATAGGCATTAGTCCAAGAAAAACCAAAGTCCACCTGGGATACAAAATCATGTCCCTGAAAGTAGAAACATAAGAAGAATCACCTCAAAGAAGGACCAACATGGAGCCAAGAGGCATGCTAATAACAAGGATTCATATGGAGAATCCTCTAGTGAGGGAGCTGAAAGCTCCAAGGAACTATCTAGTAGTGGAACTAGTTCACATTTTCAGAGGATAAGAAAAAGGAGGAAGAATTCCAAGAGCCATGACCTTGAAGAGTTTAATAAATCCAAGAAACCGACTTTTGGTGGGGATATGAAAAAGGGGGATGTAGAAAAAGAAACCTAATAAAGTACCTTATGCCCTCCAGCTAGCTTGACATCATGTAGGCCAAAAAATTTAGTAATAAGAGTGCTTTCATAGGTATGCACGTGATTATAATAATTTGGTAGCATTCAAAGAAGTACTTGTAAATTGGTTACATGAGCATGTCAGATAAGATAAGATAATTTTATTTATGTACAACAAATGACCACAATAGTAGGTCAAAAGGGACTAAAAGAGTACCACCATTGTAATACATAGTGGGACTTCCGTAGAAACTCCTAGATCTAAGCTAACAACAATAAGTAAAGAGATAACCCACTTTACCGAATTACTCAATGTTTAATAAAGTATGGACGTGTGATAATAAAATGCAGAAAACTACTCAATGACCAAAAGATAAAAAGGATATTAGCAATTAGAATGGATTGTGAGTCTTGTTTTTCGCTTGGAGCGTGGGTTGAAATGCTGCACTCAAAAACCATGGAGAAGAGCCATGGGCCATTAAATCATTTCAGAAAAATGCCTCTACATGTGTTGGTTTGCCATTCACCCTCATTCTAGTTCCAATTATGTTGATGGGTTGAAATGGCTCACTCAACAACAAGGGTTCACCCTAGTGAGAAGTCCCAATTAGATTGATCCTTGTTTGATATAGGGAATCCATCCATATTTTGTCCCAGTAGCCATTATTGATTTGGTTTTTACCAATTTTGGTATAGAAATGATGCATAAAAAACATAACCAAACATATTACCACCATTATACCTAGAAATAAGTTGACTGTGAAAATAAAAACATGAATATGAATAAATAGTTGCAAAACTCAATTTTTTTTTGTATTAATCAACTAATTACAACTTCATTCCTACAGGTTTAGACAAATATTTCTAGAAAATAGAAATAAGAATGCAAACTCTAAACATGAGATAGTCTACAATGTAAAGGATGTTTCTACAACAACCCTAATGCTCAATAGATATAGAAGAATAGTCCACGACATATGCATCATAGGAATCACATCTCTCCATAAAATGCTTGGCCAAAGGTGACTAACATCCTTGTTTCCACTTTTCACTCTTTCATACATAATGTCTTCATATTAAAATGTATAATCTTCTTTTTAGTACCAATACCTGGATGTTGTTGCCACAAGATACATAAGACGAAAATATACAAACTTTGAATCATATTTTAGAAAAAATATTTTAACATAACAAAGTCAATTGAAAACTTAATAAGATGCTCAATTTTACTGTTCGACTTACTGTTATTAATGTATTGTCATTGATGTTGTTATCACTAGGAGTCACCTTCAGATTGCATGGAAGGCAAGCCCAATACCCATCAAGTTATAAGTGAATGTAAGGGTGTTTAAAGGGTCAAATGGAAAAGGACTCAAGTGATAATGTTCTAACTTAGAAAACAGGGCTAACATACACCAAAAATTAATGTCTTGGCTAATTTCAATTAGTAGTTTTGGAATAAGTATGAATAGAGGGAAGAATTGAATGAGATAAGTGTAGAGGCTACTGTAAACATCAGGTCAACAAGAGCCTAAGGAGGAAAGTTTCTTAACACAAGATCTTCTTGAACTGAGAAACTAAGGAAACTAAATAAACATCATGATAACATAATGATCAAACATACATCATAACATCACCACAATCATTCATGTGAATCATTCAAAGCATGAACATTTAGCCTCAAAAGAAAATAGACTGAAAGAGAAGATGGTTTCTATTAGTCAAAAAGTCTTAAGTCCAGTACATCACTAGATCATAGTTACTTCATCAAAATATTACAGTATAAGGGAGCCTTGCTCAACCATCCGAACCTACTAAAGAAATTGATCTATCTATTTATAACAAAAGGAAGGCAACAGCTGGAGGTACGAGCTGGCCTCCTTCCCTTGAAAAAATCCAAACATTTATTTGATTTAACAACTTATCTAACCACCTATGCTTTAAAACAGGAAATTGTTGGTGACTAATCCAACTGAACTTCAAACTGATTTGATTCCCTTTGATGTGAAACTCTTTGTTTTCCATGTGTCTTTTAAATCATGTGTTTTTCTTCATGATTCCAGTTGCCTTCTCCATCATCATTCTATCCCAAATCTGTTAGTTTGGTCCTCCTAGATCCCTAGTGTTTGTTGGCAGCTTCCTTGGGTAGCAAATCTGGGTAGTGCACTACTAGGAGAAAAGGTAGCGCCTGTAGGTAGCACCACTGTGCTAGCCTTTACCTCTATGAAATATTCGGTAGCACCTGTGTGTAACTCCACTGAGATGCATATCTATACAGACTCTTCTCTCTGTGCAATATTACGTAGCGCAATTAGGTAGCGCCCCTGTGTTGCGCCGTATGACAATTTTGCTCTCTGCCAAATATTAGGTAGCGCCACTTACGCTACGTCTGTGTGTAGATTAGGTAGCATTGCCAAAAATGCAGCGCCTTCAATATTGAAAGTGTGCAGAGAAATTTGTGGTATTTCATGATGGCAAAACCATTTCAATTAAGTGCCTTGACTGTACAATGGGTAGTGCCTTTTTACCACTAGGAAAATAACACTTAGAAAAAACTCAAAACCTAGTTAGTTAAACGATTAACAACCTGTATGATGGCATGGCTAGTATGTGCATATCAGTTAACCCTCCCAAAAAGGAACAATTCTAAAAAACGGGGCTTACCATTACCAACTATTTTGTCATTTTAATACTTAGCCTCACACTCTTTCTAGTAGAAACAAGATCTGCAATTGACACACCGTACTTCTTCTTCTTAGCATTGACAAGCTTCTTTAGTGTAGTTGTGCTCTGCTTAGCTGTTGATTTATCATCCTCAATGACATCTTCAACCAACACCTGTAAATTTCTTTGGGTTACCTCTTCTTGAAAATGTTTCAGCTCTGCCTTTAACTTCCTGTTTTGAGACTGAAAGCCTCTGTTCTATCTGTAAAGATTCTTCAGTTGTTTATGAAGGGGCAGAGCCTTTCTCGCTACAAACCTTGCCAAGTCAAGGGTATGATTGTAGCCAACCATGATTTCTTCCATCTGAGCCAAGTGGACCTTGTCTTCTACTTTAAGACGAGTTATTTCTTTTCTTGCATCTCTAAGCTGCTTGATAAGTCTTTTGTAGGTCTGTCTGTCAGGAGGGACAGTGGCATGCTCAGTATTGATAGGATTTTCCTCAGACTCCTCTTCCTCCTGCATGGTAAGTGTCTTGTCTACCTCATCAGGTTCCTTGCTGTCTCTACTTTTATTCTTCTCTCTCTACACAGGTGTTTCATCTTTTCTTACCACAGGCTTCTCAATGCCTTTTTCAGAGGTTTCATCTTTTCTCTCCAAAGGTATTTTAGTACCTTTACCCTTATGTACAGGGGTTTCTTGCTTTCCCTCAGTAGAATGAAATCTACCTTTACCCTGCTTCCTCTGAGTAAAGGTTTCTGATTTCGCCTCCACATGCTTTTTAATGCTTTTTCCCTTCGACTTTAGAATAGGGGTTTCTGGCAAAGGATGTCCTTGGAAAACCTCCTTAGGAATTGATGACCTTGTGAAAGGTCTTTTACCTTTAATTTCAAATGCTGGAGGAGAAGAGGGAAAGAGGAGCTTATTCCATTTCTTGGATGCAACTTTGGTAGAAGAAGGCACCTCTTCTAACCCTGGTGGAGGAGGTGGTGAAAAATCTCTGTGTGGAGAAGGACAAACTTCCTCCTTTGGCCCTATGACCTGCTTGTTGATCTCTGGAACTTGAATTGGGGTTATTCCCTTTCTCTTGTTACTGGTCCCTGATTTAGAAGTATTGTTGGGTGACAAAGGACCTACAATCTGTGATTGAGGAGTAGATACTAGATCCATCTTGAAGTGAGAAGTAACCACAAAATGTTCCCATGAAATCTCTTTCTTTCCCAATTCCTCAGAGACTAACATTCTGATCAATCCAGAGTGGAAAAGGATAGAATCCACATCCTTAGATTTGGATTGAACCCTATCTAACATTTTATCTATGATTCTTAATAGGTAATAGGGAATATTTATCTCAACCTTACCAGTAAAATGAAGTAACAACCTTATGTGGTAATGGTACAATGTGTTAAATCTCCCGTCACAAGTAAAATATCTCTGTATGATATTCAATAATCTGTTAAACTGTTCAACCAGTTGACTTCTTGGCATACTCTTAGACAATTCATTGGCTTGATATTCAGGTTTAAAGAGATCCTTAGCAAAGGCTGAACTCAAAACCATGGCCTTGAACCACTTTTCACCGGTAATGGGGATCCCTGTTGCAGCCGAGATAGAGGCTTCAATTACCTCAAATTCCAAATCCCCAACCTTGGTTTTCTTGCCATCAAAATGTAATGCAAACTCTTTTGCTACCTCTAGGTGGCTTCTCTGCATGTTCTGACAGAAAGAGAGGCACCCTACTCTCTGAAAGGCCTCTCTTTCCATGGGCTATGTATAAAAAAGACGCATGTCCACCGGTTTTGTCCTAACTATATTGCCTCCTTTTTGTGCCTTCTTCGATTTAGGGGTCTCCATGACTCAGAATGAGGGCTCTTGAAAGGCTTAAGGGATGGTAATGATCAGGAAGGATTTGCATGGGGTTTCAAATATACAAGGCTGACCCTATGCAACTGAGTCAAACGTTTGATTTCGAGATGAAAGGAGGTAGGGGAAGCAACGAGAGGTTAAGCAATGCCTCTAGATAGCGCAACACATATGCAGAGGATAGACTATTCAAGAGCTTGCAACTTCAATGGCTAAGGCAGGCAACAATAATCTGACTCATATACAGGCCATGGGGTTTACAGGTCTGAAAAAAAGAGGAGGTGAAGCTATCATACAAAGATGGATCCTTTACCGCTGTGTAAACTTAGCAAACCAAAACCTGAGCACAATCTTCTTGTAAAATTTTAGTATGCAGAGGAGGAAACACATGATACCTGTGGAGTAGACACCTGTTGAGATCTTCAACGCAATCTTAGGATGAAATTTGAGAGAACTTCAGCCCTAGAATATTTTTCAGCATCGGATTTGGTTGACATGCGGCCGCCTGATCAGAACTTACTAATTTGCGCAACACATCACTGTTGAGTCTTTCAAATTAGAAACCGTTACCAAAGCTCATAAATGCAAGATCTTTGAAGGAATCTTTAACCGACTTATGGCACTGAAAACAAGGGACATGACATCAGTCATGGAAATCATGACTTGAGGTGGAAGTACAACGAACTGGATAGGTGCTACGGGACTACCTAATGAGTAGGTAGCGCTTCCAATTCAAAAATTTGATTAGATAGGTAAGAAAGGATGATGAGGCATGCTTATAAGGTCACGAGTGAGGAGAGAGGTGTGTTACTTCAGCCTAATCATGGGAGGTATCAACCTAGGGAAAAATCATGAAAGGGAACAAAAAGAATAAACCATGAGCTAAAAGGGTTCAAAGATCAAAAATCAAATTGAGGATCAAAACATGAGCTATGACTCAAAAGTTTAGTCATCCAAGGGGTCCTAACAAACATAACTTTAAAGGGATGAAACTTAAAAAAAAAATAAATTAAAATCTAAGGCTTTAAAAATGATAAAAACAAACTAAAAGACCCAAGGCAATTTAGTGTGATAACATATGTCAATATCCGATGATGCACACAAAGCTCAGAAGGGAAAGCGTAGTACAGAAACGTGATCAGGATCAAAATCCACACAGAACAAACCATGACCGTTGATACGCATGTGGAAGATCAACAACAGGGATGAATTGCGAAGAGCGAAAGAAGAATTAAACAACTCGCTAGTTCCAATCCCACAATTGGTCTAGATCATCAGATCTCATAAACTCAAATATCGACGACTGTGGTTAATCCAACAAACAATCATATTAAGTAGGATTAATTCATGACCGTCGGATACACAAGCTCTAAATCAACGACAGGGATGGATTGTAGAGACTGAAAGAAGAATTAAACATCGTGCTATTTCCAATCCCATAATTAGTCAGGACCGTCAGATCTTATAGGTTCAAAGATCGACGATTGTGGTTGACTCACCAACAATTTCACAACTTCAAATTGCAGAGCTTGGGTGACGAATTAAATCACTCGTAAGTTGTGGTTCTGCAATCATCCTTGATCATTAATATGATTCGAGAGTCTTCATGACTGTTGGATCACTTTAAGTGGAAGGATTGGATAAGCGGGGAAAAAAGGGTTGAGAATTCGAATACCCGAAAGCCATTGGATTTAATCCAAGGCAAAGCAACGTCTCAAACAGATCGACCCATCCATCTAAGATCTTGATCAAACAAACATCATTTGCTTTGGGACTAAATATGTGAGGAGGTTACGCTTCGGGAATATCACTTCGGAATAATTGTGAATTCAAGATATCGAAATACTCGAAGTCCTGAAAGCCGAAATTCCGAAGTCACTCTTAGCCGTCGATATGAGATACCCTTTAGATACTATTCTAACCATTAGATCAAGGAGATGAATACATGTCACATCGGGAGATCTACGTCAACAGACCATGTCAGCAAGGACATGTGGTATACCACATCAACAAGGACATGTGGTATACCACACCAACAAGGACATGTGGTATATCACGTTAGTAGACCACGTCAGCAAGGACATGTGACAGACCATGTTGACAGACCATGTCAGCAAGGACACATGGCATAGTCAGACAATGACAAGTGTAAACTTGAAATCGAAATTTCAAGTACGTGCAAATCATGAATCTGAGTGACACATGGTAGACACTCAACTCATGCCACATCATCAAGTGACATAAGAAAGTTACGTAACTCCGAGAGTTTTACTCTGGGAGTTTCACCACCAACATATGCCCTAAGTCTAGGAGTCCTGAATGTCGAAGTCTCGAAGTGGAAATGAGTCGTTCGATCTGTAGATCACTTCGGGTGTATTCTCAACCATTGATCATATTAAAGTGGAAGGATAGTGTAAGAATAATAGCTAAATTCCTGGAGTAAATGGTGGCCATCCATCTCAATGCTTGATTAAGTCCCAACCACCAGATTAAGCAATGAAAGGATAAGTGTAAGAATCGAATATTACCATTGATCTGGTTCCACGAAATAGAAGTGAACTGTCCGATATGTTCGATGAAATATTATTTAGAAGATTTGATAGGTTGAAAGTCCCGAAGTCCCGATTATCATCCATCTCACCAGGAGATTAAATCACGACCGTTGAATATGACAAGTGCTCAAGTGTTCGTTTGTCCTAATGTCTGGATACCGCCATTGGTCGTATGGTAAGAGATTTAAAAGGAAGAATATAATACGTCGCTAAAGTTTATAAGCCCGTGGTTTTATTTTATTGGTCACATGTAATGGTTTGAAGGAAGCGCCTCTGCAGAACTCAGTTTCTGCGATAATAGTAGAGATTGAGGATCAAGTTAAAAAAATGAAATTGATCCATATCTGTGATCAATTTATGAAAATCCTCCACGGTAAGAATGATAAAACACTGATTATGCTTAAGTTAAATGAAGAGGTGTGATGGTCCAAACGAAAGGACACAGTGCTTCATAACTCACACTATTTTGAAGATTATATAAACAAGGAAGAGTGGCAAGAATAAAGTTTCTCTGCAATCCAGATCAAAATATCAAAAGATGAAGCAGATTCCATGAAGGAAATTTGAAGATACTTGTGCAGTGAGGGTGGAAGGGAGGAGCATGGAAGGATTCATATTCTTACTAAGAAATTTGTAAAACATAAGGGAGTTGGAGCTTCCTAGGGTTGGTGCCCTAATTATAAGGGATTTGGAGCTTCCTAGGGTTGGTTCCCTAAAAATGATGGAGTTGGTGCTTTCTAGGGTTGGTGCCCTGAAGAAGGGGATTGGTGTCTCCTAGAGTTGGTGCTCTAAAGAGGATTGGTGTCCTTCACTATTCTTTATAAAAATTGTAATTGTTGTTAGATATATTTATATAATTGATTTTGCATACAATTCATTGTTGATTCATTGTGATAATCAATAAAATATAAAAATTAACTGCTAATTATTGAAAAAGGGTAATACTGATTCACCCCCCCCCTCAGTATTCCAACAATTGGTATAATATTTTGTGCCTTCAGAATAGTCTAACAACTGAGAGGTAGATCCTGAAGATGGATCAACAAGAGGGAATGTCTAACAACAAAGCACCATTGTTCAATGGAGGAGGCTATGATCTATGGAAGGTAAGAATGAAAAAATTCTTGTTGGCTCTTGGTTTTGATATTTGGAAATCTATTGTAGATGGTTACATTGCACCAACTGTTCCACCCAAAGACGTTGCAGGAAAGAAAATCTGTAATGAAAACTCAAGAGCAATTAATGGAATTCTAGGAGGGTTTACTAATTCCATATGTGTGAAGGTTATGCATTGTAAATCAGCCAAAGAAATCTGGGACAAGTTGGAGGTTGTATATGAAGGAGATGAAAAATTCAAGGAAGCCAAACTATAGACCTATAGAGCTCAGTTTGAAAATCTGAAAATGAAAGAAGAAGAAAACATTGTTGAATACTTTCATAGAGTAGATGAGGTGGTCAATTCAATCAGAGTAGCAAGAGAAGAGCTTGAAGATAAACCTATTTTGAAAAAAATACTAAGGTCATTACCTATGAGATATGATGCCAAGATCTCTTCAATTGAAGATAGATATGATCTCGACACACTCATAGTTGATCAGCTCCATGGAATTTTTACAGCATATGAAATGAGAATAGGGAATGATAAATCATCAAAAAAGAAAACAACCTTTAAAACATCTAAAGTAAGGTAGGAGAAAAATACCAAAGAGGATTTATTAGATATATCTGATGAAGAAACTGCAAACTTCATAAAGAAACTCAAGAAAGGGACATGGAAATACAAAGGGAAGATTCCTCTAATATGTTTTAACTGTGGCAAAATTGGAAACTTTGCCAATAAGTGTCCCTATCCTAAGAAGGATGAAAGTGAACAGAAGAAAACTCAAACCGATAATAAAAATAAGTTCTACAAGAAAAACAAAACATTATTTACCCAAGAAGACAGTAGCTCATCAGAAGAAAATGAAGAAGACGAACCGAAGATTCTATTTATGGGGATAAAAACTCAAGATGATAGTCATTCGGAAGATGAAGAAGAAGTAAAACTTAGAAGAAGAAATCCTTAGTGTCATTGAAGAACTAAGTAAAACCAAAAAACAAAAGAGGATACTAAGGGAAGATCTTCTAGAAACTAAAGAAGATACTAAATTAAGAGAGAGGCAAGTTTCGAAAATTATCAAAGAATCATAACAAATCATTAGTGATTTAAAGTCCCAACTCTTGGAAACTAATAAAATTGGAGAAGTCATTTTACAACAACTAAATGATAATAAATGAGTATGTGAGAAACTAGAAGCTGAGATTAAGATGCTAAAAGGTGAAATTGAGAAAGAAAAGAAGGGATCACAATTTGAAAATCATTCAAAAATATTGGATGAAATTCTCAGTAGTCAAAGGTCACCAAACAACAAGACTGGTTTGAGATACACTCAAGACTCAATTGTTACATTACAAGGATCTATCAAGAAACAAATTAGTTATGCAGATACTCTAAAAAAATCATTAAAAAGGGAGGATAACCAGGAAAAAAGGATGCCCTTGAAAACTGTTACACATAAACAAAAATCAATACTCCCTACTAGAGTAAAAAATGACAATATAAATACAATCATCATAAGGAATCCCCTTAATTATCTATTTATTATATATTTTTACTCTTGTAATAATTTTGGACATAAGGCAGTACACTGCAAAGCTTATGGACAACACAATTATAGAAATGACCAAAGATATAAAAACAATGAGTACAATGCAGAGAAGAGAAACTATAACTCATTTTCTCCTTTGCAAAGCTTCAATAGTGAATTCCAAAAATGCAACAACTATGGTCACAAAACCATGAATGTAGATTGCCAAAATATGATAAAAGGATAAATATTCCTATTAATCAAAAAGTATGTAAGAAAAGACAAACAGAGTGCAAAGTAGCCTTATATGAAAAAAATCAGGGATGTCAGTGGTATATTGACAGTGGATGTTCCAAACACATGACTGGAGACCAAAGTAAATTTCTCAAGTTTAATGAGAAAGGGAGAAAAAAAGTAACCTTTGGAGATGACATGTCAGCCAAGATATTGGGAAAAGGCACTGTTAGGTTAGGAAATAATAAAACTAAAGAATAATATGTACTTCTGGTAGAAAATCTCAAACCTAATCTCCTAAGTGTAATCCAAACATGTGATCAAGGTCACATACTTACTTTTGATTCTCAGAAATGTGAGATCAGAAAAAGGGTAACTGGAAAGCTAGTGGCAGTCACACCAAGAACATCTAGCAATGTGTACATCCTTAATATAGATGAAGAAGATAAATGTTTTTTAAGCCAAGTAGATGAAAGATGGCTATGGCATAAAAGGTTGGGACATTTAATCTTTGACAAATTGATCAAAGCCAACGAGAAAGAGGCAGTTAGGGACCTACCAAAAATGATTAAGCTTTCAGATCACATTTGTAAACATTGTCAAATAGGAAAGAAAACAAGAGTTAGGTTTGAAACAAAAGAACACTCCACAACAAAACCATTAGATATTATTCAAACAGATATATGTGGACCTATCAGAACCAAAATCACTTATGGTGAACATTATTTTATGTTGATTGTTGATGATTACACAAGACTGACATGGGTTTTCTTTTTAAAAGAAAAATCAGAAGCCTTTGAGAAATTCAAAACTTTTAAAGCTCTTGTAGAAAATGAAACAAATCTCAAAATTAAATGTCTAATATCAGACAATGGAGGAGAATTCACCTCTAAAGAGTTCACTCAATTCTATGAAACCATGGAATCAAAAGACAATTTTCAGCCCCTAGGACTCCTTAACAAAATAGAGTCATAGAAAGGAAAAACAAAATAGTTCAAGAAGCCGCAAGAACTATGCTAAATGAAGCCAAAATTTCAGACAAATTTTGGAGAGATGGAATTCACACAACAATTCACATAATTAATAGAGCTCAGTTGAGACCCAACCATGACAAAACCCCTTATGAACTATGGTTTGGGAGTCTAGCCTCTGTAAAACACTTTAGAATTTTTGGAAGTAAATGTTACATAAAGAATGACGAAGATAACCTAGGAAAGTTTGACCCAAGATCTGATGAAGGAATATTCTTAGGATAATCATCTAATAAAAGGGCATACATATGTTATAATCTCAGACTACTAAAAATAGTGGAAAGTGAAAATGTAAAAATAGATGATCTAAAAAAGGGCATATCCCAAGGCTTTGATAAAAAATCTCAACATAAAGATGATGATATAAAATATCAACAAGAGGAGGATGATGCAGAATCTGAACAAGAAAGTAATGATGAAACACAGGAAAATGAACCGCATACTGATGAAGAAGACAATGAAGAAACGCCCTTGCCAAGAGCTCCATCAAAAATAGTTCAGAAGAATCATCCTAAAAGCCAGATCATTGGAGATAAAAGTGCAGGAGTAGAAACAAGAAGGAGACTAGCCTTTGACTCAGATCAAAGAATTCTATCCTTAATTGAACCTAAGTCCATTAAATAAGCTGTCAAAAGTAAAGATTGGATAAAATAAATGAATGAATAACTAGATCAAATAGAAAAGAATCAGACTTGGGAACTAGTTCCAAGACCCAAGAACAAGAATGTGATAGGAACTAAGTGGATCTTTAAGAATGAATTAAATAAAAATGGGAAAATTATAAAGAACAAAGCCATATTAGTCTACAAGGGATATTCCCAAGTAGAAGGTATTGATTTTGAAGAAACCTTCACTCATGTAGCAAGACTTGAGGCCATCATAATGTTCCTAGCATTTGCAAGCTTCAGAGATTTCGAAATATATCAAATGGATGTCAAATCAACATTCCTTAATGGAACACTAGAACAAGAAGTCTACGTTGAGCAACCAGAAGGATTCATTTTATCAGAAAACCAGGACTATGCATGCAAACTAAAAAAGGCCATGTATGGTCTTAAACAAGCCCCCAGAGCATGGTTCTCTAGGCTCGATCAATATCTACAAAAACAAGGATACAATAGAGGGACTACTGAAAACAACCTTTACATCAAGAATTGAGGATAAAAACATGATTGTTGTGGTAGTATATGTAGATGAAATTATATTTGAGAGTAATCTCACTACATTAAGCAGAGAATTTGCAACTAAAATGCAAGAAGAGTTTGAAATGTCTATGCTGGGAAAACTTTCATTCTTTTTAGGTTTACAAGTAAATCAAACAAAAAATGGAATATTTGTTTCACAAACCAAATATATCAAATACATGTTGAAGAAATTTCAAATGGAAGACAGTAAACCCATGAGTACTCCCATGGTCACTGGATGTAAGCTAAGTCTAGAGGATGACTCACCAAAAGTGGATCAAAATTTGTATAGATCAATGATTGGAAGTTTACTCTACTAAAAAACAACGAGACCTGTCATCATGCAGGTTGTAGGAATTGTGGGGAGATTTCAATCTGCACCTAGAGAATCTCACTTAAAAGCCGTAAAAATAATATTCAGATACCTTCAAGGCACCCTAGAATTTGGATTGTGGTATCCAAAAGAAAAAAAATTCAACCTAACTGCATATACTGATGCTGATTGGGCAGGTAGCATAGATGATAGAAAAAGCACCAGTGGAGGAGCATTTTTCTTGGGAAAAACTCTAGTGGCATGGTCAAGAAAGAAACAAACATCCACATATCTTTCTACAGCAGATGCATAATACATTGATGCTGCATCCTGTTGAACACAAGTCCTTTGGATGAAACAAATTTGAGAAGACCTACAAATAAAATATAACAATCCTATTACTATTAACTGTGACAACACTAGTGCCATAATTGTTATCACTAAAATTTCGTCCGCAAATGGTTACAAGAATCCAACATCGTCAAACAGTTATGAGGTCACCCATGGACCAAAATGACCACAAAATCATTTCCAAAAGTTCAAAAACTATACAAACAGTGATAAAATTAAAGTGCGCTATGACTACACAGGGCGCACGCGCACATGCACAAAACATAAATGCAGGAAAAGCGCACATGCGTTCAATGCATGACTGTGGTCGCTAAAAGCCACACACATCTAAGAACAACGCATTTATGAGATTGGTCGGCCTCCCACCCACTTCTGGTTTAGCTTCCAAGTTGATTTGACACCCAAATCTCAAATGGATCTGACTGGGTGGCTGGTCAAAGACCTAAAAATGCCCTAATTAGCCTCTTTTCACACTACAAATTGGTTGCACAATACCTCAAAGAGGTGCTATAAAACAAGGGCATGGGTGCACTTCATTTTCAAGGAATTTCATTAGCAAAGTTATGTTGCCACTATTCTCTTGAGGAATCCTCTATTCTCATCAAGGGTATACTAGCACCATTACATTGGACAATCCATCTCACCTCTTGAGTGGATTAGTTTGGAATTCTTTCACCATTTTCATTCAAAGTTGTAAGAAGAGCTTATTTGTGGGGGTCCAAGAGCCCTCCCTTGGAGGAATAAGGGACTCATAGTCCTCTTTCTTCTTGGTGTTTTCTTTCACTAATATAATCCTTGCCATTGGTGACATGAGTCTTATTGTATTTTTGTTCTTATGTCCTTATGCTCAATAGTTTAGTTGTTCTTTTATTTCTTAGTTTAATTCTTAGTTGTTCTTTTATATTTCTTTCTCTAACCATTTTTGCTTACAACTTTCTTCCTTAGCTAACCCAACTAAGATTGTAAGCACCTCTGTTTTGCTCACTTAGGTGAAGAAAGAGGCGCAACAATAATCATCTCTAAAAATCTAGTGATGCATTCTAAAACTAAACACATATCGATCAAATATCATTTTATAAGAGATCAGGTCACCCAAAAGGTGGTCAAAATAATGCATGTAGACACCAAAGAATAGATTGCAGACATTTTCACAAAACCTCTGCCCAGGAGTACTTTTGAGAATCTCCGACATAAATTAGGTACGAATGTGATTATCAGAGTGATTTCATAGGTACGAACGTGATTATGATAATTTGGTAGCATTCAAATAAGTACTTGTAAATTGGTTGCATGAGCATGTCAGATAAGATAAGATAATTTTATTTATGTCCAACAAATGACCACAATAGTAGGTCAAACAAGACTAAAAGAGTACCACCATTGTAATACATAGTGGGACTTTCGTAGAAACTCCTAGATCTAAGATAACAACAATAAGTAAAGAGATAACCAACTTTACCAAATTACTCAAAGTTTAATAAAGTATGGACGTGTGATAATAAAATGCAAAAAATTACTTAATGACCAAAAGATAAAAAGGATATTAGCAACTAGAATTTTTCGTAACTAGATATTAGCAACTAGAATGGCTTGCAAGTCTTGTTTTTGGCTTGGAGCGTGGGTTGAAATGCTCCACTCAACAACCATGGAGAAGAGCCATGGGCCATTAAATCATTTCAGAAAAAAATGCCTCCACATGCATTGGTTTGCCATTCACCCTCATTCTAGTTCCAATTATGTTGATGGGTTGAAATGGCTCACTCAACAACAAGGGTTCACCCTAGTGAGAAGTCCCAATTAGATTGATCCTTGTTTGATATAGGGAATCCATCCATATTTTGTCCCAATAGCCATTATTGATTTGGGTTTTGCCAATTTTGGTATAGAAATGATGAATAAAACACATAACCAAACATATTACCACCATTATACCTAGAAATAAGTTGACTGTGAAAATAAAAACATGAATATGAATAAATAGTTGAAAAACCCAAAATAGTTTTGTATTAATCAACTAATTACAACTTCATTCCTACAGGTTTAGACAAATATTTCTAGAAAATAGAAATAAGAATGCAAACTCTAAACATGAGATAGTCTACAATGTAAAGGATGTTCCTACAACAACCCTAATGCTCAATAGATACAGAAGAATAGTCCACGACATATGCATCATAGGAATCACATCTCTCCATAAAATGCTTGGTCAAAGGTGACTAACATGTTTCCACTTTTCACTCTTTCATACGTAATGTCTTCATATTAAAATGTATAATCTCCTTTTTAGTATCAATACCTGGATGTTGTTGCCACAAGATACGTAAGATGAAAATATACAAACTTTGAATCATATTTTAGAAAAAATAATTTAACATAAAGAAGTCAATTGACATATTAATAAGATGCTCAAGTTTACTGTTGGGCATACTGTTATTAATGTATTTTCATTGATGTCAACAGTCGATGATGCACACGAAGCTCAGAAGGGAAATTGCAATACAAAAATGTGATCGGTATCAAAATCCCCACAGAACAAACTAGGACAGTTGATACACATGCGCCAGATCAACGACATGGATGAATTGCAGAGCGAAAAAGAACAATTAAACAACTCACTAGTTCCAATCCCGCAATTGGTCTAGATCGTCAGATCTCTTAAACTCACATATCGATGACTGTGGTTGATCCAACAAACGATCATATTAAGTCGGATTATGTCGTGATCGTCGGATACGCAAGATCCAGATCAACGACATGGATGGATTGCGGAGAATGAAAGAATAATTAAACATTGTGCTATTTCCAATCCCACAATTATTCAGGACCGTCATCTTATAGGTTCAAAGATCGACGATAGTGGTTGAATCACCAACAAACGCACAAATTCAAATTGTGGAGCTTGGGTGACGAATTAAATTACTCATAAGTTGTGGTTCCTCAATAATACTTGATCGTTAATATTCTTCGAGAGTCTTCATGACCATTGGATCAATTTAAGTGGAAGGATAGGATAAGCGATGCAAAAAGGGTTGAGAATTCAAATACCCGAATACCTGACAACCGTTGGATTTAATCCAAGGCAAAGAAGCATCGAGACAGATCGAGCCATCGATCTAAGATCTTGATCAAACGAGCATCATTCACTTCGAGTCTAAAGATGTGAGGAGGTTATGCTTTGGGAATTTCACTTGGAAATAATTGTGAAGTCGAGATATCGAAATACCCGAATCCCGAAAGCCGAAATTCCAAAGTCACTCTTAGCTGTCGATCTGAGATACCCTTCGGATACTATTATGACCGTTAAATCAAGGATATGAATATGTGTTACATCGGGAGATCTACGCCAACATACCATGTCAACAAGGGCATGTGGCAGACCACATCAACATACCACGTCAGCAAGGACATGTGACAGACCACGTCAACAAGGACATGTGGCACATTCAGACAATGACAAGTGTCAAGTTGAAATCAACATTTCAGGTACGTGCAAATCATGAATCTGAGTGACCTGTGGCAGACACTAATCTCGTGCCATGTTATCAAGTGACGTAAGTAAGTTACATCACTCTGGGAGTTTTACTTCGCAAGTTTCACCACCAGCATATGCCCTAAGTCCTGGAGTCCTGAATGCCGAAGTCCCGAAGTGGACATGAGTCGTTCGATATGAATATCACTTCGGGTGTATTCTCAACCGTTGATGATATTACAGTGGAAGGATAGTGTAAGTAGAATAGCCGAAGTCCCAGAGTAAATGGTGGCCATCCATATCAATTCTTGATTAAGTCCCATCCATCAGATTAAGCAATGAAAGGATAAGTGTAAGAATCAAATATGACCATTGATCTGGTTCCAAGAAATAGAAGTGAACCGTTCGATTTGTTCGATGAAACCTTATTTAGAATATTTGATAGGTTGAAAGTCCTGAAGTTCCGACTGTTTTCCATCTCATCAGGAGATTAAATCGTGATCGTTGATTCTGATAAGCGCTTAAGCGTTCGTTTGGCCTATAGTTTGGATACCACCATTGGTCATATGGTAAGAGATTTAAAAGGAAAAATATAATACGTCGCTAAAGTTGATAAGCCTGTGGTTTTGTGTTATCGGTCACATGTAATGGTTTGAAGGAAGCACCTCTGCAGAACTCGGTTTCTGCGATAATAGCATAGATTCATGATCGACTTAAAAAAAATGAAATTGATCCATATCTGTGATCAATTTATGAAAAGCCTCCACGGTAAGAATGATAAAACATTGATTATGTTTAATTTAAATGAAGAGGTGTGATGGTCCAAACGAAAGGACACAGTTCTTCATAACTCACACCGTTTTGAAGATTATATAAATGAGGAAGAGTGGTAAGAATAAAGTGTCTATGCAGTCCAGATCAGAATATCAAAATCTGAAGCAAATTCCAGGAAGGAAAGATGAAGATACTTGTGCAGTGAGGGTGGAAGGGAGGAGAATGGAAGGATTCATATTCTTACTAAGAAAATTGTAAAACATAACGGAGTTGGAGCTTCCTAGGGTTGGTGCCCTAAATACAAGGGAGTTAGAGCTTCCTAGGGTTGGTCTCCTAAATATGAGGGAGTTGGTGCTTCCTAGGGTTGGTGCCCTAAATAAGGGGATTGGTGTCTCCTAGATTTGGTGCTCTAAAGAGGATTGTTGTCCTTCACTATACTTTATAAAAAATGTAATTGTTGTTAGACATATTTATATAATTTATTTTGCATACAATTCATTGTTGATTCATTGTGATAATCAATAAAATATAAAAAGCAACTGCTAATTATTGAAAAAGGGTAATACTATTTCACCCCGCCCCCCCTCTCAGTATTCCAACATTTACTTCCTTGAGTTGAATCTCCTTTCATAGGATATGACATTGGTAACTTTGACAATGATTTTAAGGACACATTAGTTGAAATGTTGTGTTATTGGGTTTCTAGGCCATTGACAATGTGCCCATATTTTCAGTTTTAGAATTTGAAACAATGGTAAGTAATCTCATAAAAATTGTAACAATAAACTTTCATATCTTAACAAGACCTTTACAATGGTGTAGATATCACACACACCAAAAAAAATGGGTTCAAAAGTTATGGTGAAAATAATAAAATATGTGTTTCACAAGTTGCAAAAAGATGCATGTTTCATGTCACACAAAGTTCAAAGTTCACATATCACATGTCGCACCAAGTTCAAGTTTTGCATGTCACATGCCACACCAATTTCAAAGTTAACAAGTCAGACCAAGTTCAAAGTTCACGTGCATGGAACATATGCTTTTTGCATGTTGCATATCACATGTCACAACATTTTCAAAGATGGATGTCGCATGTCACAAGATTTTGAAAGATGCATGTCACAAGTTGTAATATTTTTTAAGTTCTTTTTACAGCTTCCAAAAACTTCTTATTGCATCTTCCCAACAATTTATATTTTCATGTTGCACCAAGTTTAAATTTTGCACATTGCTTGGAAAATATGCTTTCCACATGTCACATGTCACAATACTTTCAAAGTTGCATATATCATGTCACGAGATTTCGGAAGTTGCATATTTCATATTCAAGTTCTATTTGTTGCCTAGACTCCATAGCCCAAGCACAAGGCACCAGGTCTTTCTTGGATTCTCACGTTATATCTTAAAATACAAAGAGATTACCATTCTTAAAAGACAAAGAGATACAAATTTGGAACTCTTGAAACCCACAAACAAACACGCATGTAAAATTTAAATCCAAACTTGAACAATTCAATCTCTTAAATTTCACGTTTACTAATGCCTTCAAATCACTAGGATGATATCCATGGAGCCACAAATTGATGCAGAAATTGTATGTCAAGGCCAATAGAACCAATAGAACCAATAGAACCAAGGAGTATTGAATCAATATATACCAAGTATAAGAGAAGCTGAAATTATCATTAAGTGTATAACAAAATTACATTCATAGATATATACAAGCCATATAAATAGCCTTGTGTATATTATTAGATGAAAAATTACCCATAATGTCAATACATTATATGCATCATTACATGTTCAGCTATATAATGTACATCTAACTGTCTTATAAAATTATTACACATCATCAATTTCTTTTAGTCTTCTTTTGTGTTTTCCAGGTCTTAAGTAATTCATCCATCTCCATGTCTTCGTTTACTGGGTGCTCTTCAACAACTGATGTTGTTTCAGTCCTTTCATGCTGAGTACGTCTGGTCTTGTACCCACAGCATGGATGCTACTGTGAGTGGCCATCACCTACAAAAACAAAAATTATTAAATTATATGGCCACTTTTTAAATGTCATTGAAGTAGTTCATTAATATTAAAAAAAAACTATGCAATGTAATTATTTACCTGGTCCTCTAGTCGACACCGTTGGAATGGATTCCCTATTCACTTGATCTCCAGGTTGAGGATCAACTATGACATTATCTACCATTGAAACGTCAAATTTTATAAGTACATAATTATTAAGTATATGATTAATATACATCCATTTTATCGTCGTGGGCCTCAGTCACAGGAACATCTTGGGGATGCACCCCATTGGGATGGGGTTGCTGGGGAGCACCATGATCTTCTGGATGCGTTGCACTATCAATGCTCAGTTTTCTAGTACTAATGGTTTCATTGATAGTGATTCTCCCCTGATTAAAACAAAGTAAGACATTAAATTATGGACAATATCAAACATTTACGTATTTTATAAGTAATTAAAGGTTAACGTGGACTGATTTTTATTTACCTTATCTTGCAAATGGATCTTGGGGTCTTCCCCATGATTTTACTATGGTAAACCATGAATTTATAACTGTACTTGTAACCAAGTTGGATGTATTCCTCTATGGTTTTAGTTCTAAAGTCGTCGCCCTGCATTGCATAAGGGTATGATTTTTTAATGTTTTTGGCTGCAGTTACCTGAAATTTGTAAGGCGATACAAATAATATTCTTAATATGTTTGGGTACTTATGATTCGTGACTGTAACCTAAAGTATCCACCTTGTCCTATCTTGTGTTGGCCATGTTTGGAAATCCTTGCTTTGGTTGCCTTTGAAGTGTCAGGAAACCTATCATCAAAATTTTCAAGTATGTTATATATAACCACACTTTTATTTAGATCTAAATAAAATCAAAGCTGGTATTGAAATCAAAATATTGTAATTTACCTTGGTGTACCAGTTATTTTTTTCTCCTGATTTTTTCAAAATCTTCTCTTTTGCATCATCAATGATTGCCTTCCACTCCCTCTCTGGAATTGAGGGAGGACACTCATACCTAGGATTTCCTGCCAAGTTTCGTCTATAAACATCCCACGTATATTTTAAATATTCTCCTACTGCAGAGGTGGCCTCTTTTTTATTGAACGTGTCTACTCCAAAGAGGCCTTCAAGATAATCCATAAGTTCCTTTTTGAGGTTGGAATTATGTAAATTCCACCTCATGTGTAAGGTTTCCCCAAAAATCAACAAGGACTTGCTCTCTAGGTGCCTATAAAAATGGTTGTTTCCGACACATAAAAAGATATGATCATTAATTTAAAATTAATAATCTAGATGATTTGTGTATGAGATGGACAACATGAAACGATTAAAATATGAATTAAAACTACATGGGAGTCTTATTTTTTTTAATGGAAGTCCATTATTATCGACCAAAAATGTGCATGGAAGGGTCCTCGTGCTTGTCACACATCTAGCTCCAGGAAATGCAACCATGTCAACCACATCACCAGCCTCATCTTTGTCACCATCTCTAGACTCTAACCGATGTGTGGATGTGTGGCAGTGTGTGTCATGGCTCCTATCTAAATTAGGTGTGGAAGATGGAGAAGTAAATAATACTCTAGCATATGTATGACCTCCCACATCAGGACTCTGTAGTGTCTCTGCAGCGCCACTACTACCAACACTGAGTTGAGTAGGCTCCAAAAATCTCTTTACAAAAAAGAAAATGTTTTTTCGTGAGACAATGCAAAAGTTAAAGAACAAAGTTTCATAATTGAACATATGAGTACATTAGAAAAAAAAACTTTAAATTATGGTTATTATCTTATATGTTTTAAGTTGTGACATAAGGAGATTGATCTTTTCTAGGACGTCGAGAGTTTGATCTGGACAATCTAATAAGCTAGCAAGTTCCTTGTTCGCTTTAATGATATTTTTTTATTAATACCATCAGATCAGGGGATGAATACAACCCAACCTCATCTACAGAATCATGATCAACATGGCCTACCGACTACATATAATTTCAACAAAAACAATGTTATTTCAGTAAAATTATATAAGCAAATAATAAAATTCACGTAAAATGAAAGTGGAAATTGATAATCATTTACATGTTATGTGGCTGACCCTTTTCCACGATCATCCTGCCAAATTATAATATAATGAGAACCCCCAAATATTTAAAAAAATGTTAACGATAAAAAAAAAACTGATTCCCACCCAAATAAAATCAACCTCAATGATCAATCTCCCACATTATTATAAAATTGGGACCGTGAAATATTTAAAACAATGTTAAAGATAATATATATATATATATATATATATATATATATATATATATATATATATATATATATATATATATATATATATATATAATGCAATAAGTAGAGGTTTCTTAAAGAGGTGTTGCATAAGTACCCACACACTATTAGTCGATGTTTCTATTCGATTCAAATGGTAATCCACTAATAACTCTTCCCCGGGAGCTATCTTTTTTATTGCACACAGGACTACCCGATTCTCTTCGCGTCCCTCATAAATGCAATTCGGTTGCTTGTTTGTTGTTCTGGGTTGTGTGCTATTTATAAACCCTGTGATATTTCTGGAAGCTTTAGGCCTTCCATCAATATAGATATTCGCTCCCTTATTTTTATCCTTGTTTATTAGTTGTATATAATTTGCAGCGAGTGCATATCTCTGCATACTTTGCATTTACTAGACCAACTGCATCTAATCGTTATAATTGTAACACGTTATAACATAGTCCATCAATTTAGTTACTGTATTGTATTTTACAATTATTTCGTCCATGTAAAATAGCCCTAGGCCATGCAAGGAGGCTGGTGCAATGTGATATGTCCTATTGTTGACAATGAAGTCAACATATATAGGAGGTAGTTCCTTAGGTACCCATTGTTTCAAAAGATTATTATACCTGAGTGGAACCTCTGTGTCTCCTATGATCTCATCATCATAAGAGCATGATCTTCCTTCGACAAGAAAAAATTCCATGCGTCTACAAATTTTTCTTCTGACTTTTTCACCTCTGGTCCTTGTTTGCTTATCATATCTACTAGATGCAATCACATTTACCTCTATTTGCCCTAAGATTTCCTCACTCGACGAAGAAATATCTGACAGGCACCTATTTGGTTTTACCTTCAGTTACAAGTGCACGTGTTGTTAGTGAGTAGTCCATCCTCATCCTAGTTCCAATTTTTGAATTTTTCTTTCTATATTCAAAGTTCTAAATAAAATTTGTATATCTTTAGTTTTGGATGCACAATTAGACTAGGGTGAAATTACCTATATTAGTATTGGCACTCATGCATGTAGTGGATTCCCAACTTAGTGAAGGGTATGAATCTCTAGGTGGGTGCACCTTAATTCGACTAACTTATCCATGCAAGCAATATGCACTGTGGTTAGATTTCACACTACGGAATAGTGGTCAACCACCTAATGTAATGTGATATCCCTCTTGATTTTGGACATATTAAGGACATATTAATGTGATAACACTAAGTACATGATAAGTTTATCATATGGATCTAAGAAAAAAATAGTAGTAAGGTTGTCGTTTGTTGGATTTGTGAAAATTAGAATTATTATAAGAAATGTCCATTGAAGATGAGGGTCAATGCTATGGAGTAATAAATCCAACCATTAGTTGGTGTGTTGAAAATATTGGGTGCTTTAGTTGGAAATAAGTCTAAGGCAAGCCAAGAGTAGAACTATACAAATATTAGTTTTGTTCAAGACAAGAGTAGAACTATACAAATATTAGTTTTGTTCAAGCCAAGAGTAGAACCATACAAACATTAGTTTTGTTCAATCCAAGTTGAAGAATATGTTAGTTATGGAGATGGTTAACAATAGTGCAACCCACATTTTTATGTAGGAAGTAGTGGTTGTTAAACTCAATGTGCAGTTGAAATTGGTGCAGTATTTTTTCAAGGCAGTAATCTCTAAAATAGGTAGGGTGGTTGGCTTGGATAAAGGAGTCAGCTTATAGCTTGGACACTAGAGTGGAACTACTAGTTTCAAAGTGGTCCCATGGATGACTTTGAATTTGTTTTTTTGCAAGATTTTATGAGGATGTGGTAGGTGGCACCAATTCCTCACCTTAACAATTTGTTAAGCTTTGATGACACAAAACTTCACGTAATTCCGATGTTTAGGGGGAAATAGAGTGCAATCACTAGGAGACTACCATGACTATGATTACAACAACCAATCATGCAATAGTGCAACCTTACAAAGAGGAATTTGGAGGTTTTAAGACATCAAAGAAGATCTTGAGTGTAGGTTTTTGGTAACCTTTGGTGGATGAAGGCCCACAAAAAAAGTTGTTTACTAGGTTTGAATCCATAGTAAATAACACTATGTATACAATATCAAAAGTAGTGGATGTCTATTTAGAGAATCAATATGGTCTAAACTTTCATTGGATGGTTCATTTGACTTAAGAAGTTCTAGAAAAAATGATGTAGAATTTAAGGAAGGAATGGATTCCAATGTTAGTGTTTCTAGTGGCATTGGTGGCCATTTTCCATCATTTTATCACTAAACAAAATCATAGGATGACTCACTACTAGCTTGGAAGGTAGTGGAGCCAAAGCACCCCACAAGGAAGTAAGTGCCTAGCTTGGTGTAAGTTGGTAGGACTTATCATATTTTAAAGCGAGATCATGAACTTGAGTCTATTAAAGAGAGAATCACATACAAATAAGTGCATTAGAAAATTTGAGTAGGAGTGTTTGATTCTGCAACACATGATGATGTACTTTCATGGTTTTAAATGTAGAATTGGACTAGCTACCTAGCTTGTTTGAAGGCATGAAGACAAAGGTGTACTAAGGCATGGGAAATTGGAGTTGAAGTTAACTACATGTGTGTGTGGAAATGTGAAGAAATTGAAGTGAGTTTAGTTGAAAATGGATGGTGAGTCTATGTAGTATAGTAGTTAGTTGACAAAAACATGCAGAATTTACGAGGATGTTGTTGGGGCAACATTGAACATAGGTGGGGGAGGATGTAAGGATTTTTGTTTTCCCATAAAGAAAAATGCAATTTCCATGTGTACTATCTTGATCAAGGTGACGGAAAATGGGATGAGTTGGTTGTGACTTAGGAACTTGACATGGTGTAGCCACACACATTACAAGCTGCATTGCAATATGGGTGAGGTGCTCACTAGAGTGAAACAAGTTGTGCATATGGTGCATAGCGATTTGTCTTAAGTTGCGATGAAAAAAGTTCCATTGTCTTGGTGGAGAAAAGGGATGATAAAGATTAATGGAGAATACATCGTAATCAAATATGGAAGAGTGTGAATTTATAGATTGGATAGGTTTGCGACATGATAAGTTTGTAGGTAGCAAGTGAGTCACTACAAAGAACACCACAACAAGGAACACCTTAGTGGAAGTGTTTTGGGTTGCAACACTTGAAATGCATAACTTAGTTGAGAATATGGGTGTGGAAGAGTCACCCACTAATGAGTGGTGTGGTAACAATTGAAGCATTGTGTTCAGTTCTATAGTGTCTTATGGAAGCATTCAAGGTGCGATAGATTTTGCAGTAATAACAATACAAGGAGGGAGAACGCTAACAAGATCTTCAGGAGAACTACTCCAATTTGAGGCCTACAAGAGGAAAAAATTAGTTTCTATAAAGCAATACTGCAATCAACATGTAGTTCCAAGTTTGAAAAAAGGACATGTAGAAACACTTAATGACTACATGGATTCCCCCTTGCTTTTGAAGGTGGGAATGTGGTCTAGTATGCTTCTAATTCCCAAAATATGGTGGGGGCACACAACGCCTCCCTACATGTAATTTCCTTCTGCTTGTCTAATCAATTGAGTTAAATAGGCTAATAAGGGCTTGGAAGTCTCAAATAGTTGTGTTATTTGAATGCCATCTAGTTATTAGTCAACTTAGTAATGTAGATTGGGGTTGTAAATATGATTTTAAAGGGAGCCTCTTTTATTATATCCTATCATAAGGAAATATCTAGTGGAGTGCTTGTAATGTGGAAAGACATTGGAAATGTCAACCAAATAAGGTTTATGGTAGACAATTCAAGACATTAAGTTATTACCCACGTCCCAACAAATGGTCAGTAACTCTGTATTGTCAGAATCAATGCACCTACTAATCCTAGAGACAAAGAAAGATATGCATTCTAGGGTACAAATTAATATTGGAGAAGCTTTGGCTCGAGGAAATTTTAACAATGCCTCATATTCACGTGTTTCAAAAGGGGTTTTGAAGAATATTGAAAGAGGAATCGCCACGTACAATTTCAACTTCATATGTGCATTGGAGAGTAAGCTACACCAATTGTTATTTGAACCTATATTAAAGTATTTGTTGCTTAAGAATTAATGGAAACACCACATTTTTGTGAAGATAAAAAAAGGATTAATCTTAGTGAATGGTTGCATATTATAAGGGGAAAGTGGGATGATGTATTTACAATACAACTATATTTGGGTGGTGAAGCTTTTATGTAGTGTATTTACAATACAACTACATTCCTTGAATAAGGTTTGGAGTAGGAAATTCACATTCCTTGGCTAAGGTTTGGAAAGTTTTGATTGTAAGGGGCCATTGTTGTTGCTACACATTTACTTTGCCTGTTTAGAATATATCAAGGATAAAAGTTCAAGGTAAAGTTTGAGGAACCATCAATATAGATGTACCAAAACTCATGGATCTAAGGGATAATGGCATGGTTGATGGGGAGACCCAAGGTTCAATTGGGCCATGGATAGTGAGTGGAGCAACCACTTGAAAGAAATAAAGAAAGAAATATGTTCCATCAAAAGGGGGATATGTTGAAGAGGTCGGGATAGGGTCAGATCAAGGGAAACAACTATTGATCTAAGAGGAAGGGCTTCCCTCTTGCTTGGAAGAGAGGTGAGTTTCAATATAAGAGGGAGGTTTAGTGAGTTGAATGTGAGTACCTCATAATATATCAAGGCCTTGCAAGAACTCTATCTCAACACCTTGGAGGAAAACTGAATGGTTGTATATTCCCACATTTGCCTCCTATACTTGGATGAGTACGTGGTCATATACCATGGATTCAAGAGGGTGGAATGTTGAACATGTTCATGATTGAATTCTAGTTTCCCTAAATGTTATTTTTGAGGCTACATGTATTCATGTCCAAGAGGTTGGGAGAATGTTGTGAGAAATAAGAGGAACCTCACTTATTTTCGAGAAAAGGGACACAACACTCCCTATTATAGGGGAAGGCTAGTATAAGAAGTAGCAATTACCATATAGAGGGGGGATAAAATTATTCTTTGACCACTTCCAGAATGGAATCATCCTTTTTAAGCAGGACAAGGACTAAAATATCTTCAAGGGAATTTTATATATTTCCATCAAGGACATGGACAATTCTGATGTGGACAATTTTGCATGGAGGCATTTCTCCCGGAACTCTTCATGAAATATTGTGAATCTATGGTGCATGTACAAATATGTGAGATGTGGGTTTATGATAATATTTTGAATTCTCCAATCACATTATCCATTGACCTTGTGTAAACCATTCCATTTGGTGTTTGTTGCACTAAGTGTAAAGAACAATGTTAGAGAATTATAAGACGTAAGTTAGGTATGAGCTATTTGTTACCTCTTTATTCCCTTTTATTTTAATGGTATCCATATTTTTTATTGATCAAATAAGGAATTAACCCAGAATTGATGCCATTAGACACAAAATCAATCCTAAGGACAACTAAGGAGAAAAAACAACACACGCTAATTAATCTAGGAGTCAAGCATGAAAACAAACCATTTTGTTGTATGATTTAATGATCCTTCTTAGTCCTTTGGATACCAATAAGAATAGAAGAGGGGATAGTGGACACCCTTGTTTTTATGAACCAAAGTCCACAAATAACATAAGAATAGAAAGAAGTAGCTCCATTCCTTGATAATGATAAAGAGTTGATGAAAATGAAGCCACTTCAAGGGGAAAACCTCCCTTGGTGATGATATAAACCTTGAATTACATATATGGTGCAAAAAAATTCATAATGACACCCATATCCCACTATAAGGTAAAATATCACTTAAATAAGATCTACATGGTTATTTGAGTCCTAGTTCATGGCCCTTGAATTTGAGAACTTTCATTGTGAGCTTAATTTTATTGTTTTCTTCCTTTAGACATGGACATACAAGCCTTGAGAACCGTTCTTATTATGAAAAAAATATTATTGGAACCAAAGATCCCACACAAAGGCTAAATATTTCTACATAGGTCTTGTGTTGTTTTTTGACGACTTCATCATGAATCTTAATCCTAAGAAGATTTAAATAGGACCTAAAAACCTAATGTTCTTTCCCTGATCATGGACAAGACCCAAGTTCCATACATGGTGTGAAAAAATTGTGAATGACACCCATATCCCACCTAAGCACCATAGTCTATTAAATAGGATAGATGTGGTGGTTTGAGGCCTTGTTAATGGCCAATGAGCCAAAGAAAATATGTTTAGGACCTAAGGCCCTTTTTTTCCTCTCTAGTCATGGTAGAGTTCTTATGACCCATTCTTATTGTTAAAAACATACTAATGGTGCCCATATTCCTATTTGGAGGCCATGTTCATGGCCATTAAACACATGAAATCTTCATTTAGAGCCTAAGGCACTTGTTTTCATCCGTCAATGATGGTATATGCCTTTAATCCCATATGTGGTGTGAGCAAACTCCTAATGGCACCCATATCCCACTTAGAGGCTAAAGATCATTTAGAAAGGATAGACATGGTTGTTCAAGGCCTAGTGCATGGCCCTTAAACTCAAAAAGATTCATTTTGGACCCAAGTTCCTTGTTTTCATCCCTTCAACATGGTATAGTCCCTAAGATCCATTCTTACTCTTTGAAAAAACATATCAATGATACTAAAGATACCGCACAAAGGTGAAATATCCCCTGCATAGGTCTTGTCTAGTTTTGTGATGACTACATCATGAAGTTCTCTCTTGAGAATATTTAAACAAGTAATAATCACCTTATGTTCATTCCCTGGCCATGGTAAATACCCTATGAACATTTCTCTAGGACCTAAATATATATTTTTCCTCCCCTGGCCATGGTGGAGGTAATTCTAAGACCCATTCTTATTGTTCAAAACATACTAATTGTGTCCATATTCCTAGTCAAATACATTTTCCATGGACATTTATCACAAGAAAGCTTCATTTATGGAATAAGGCCCAAAGACCCATTCTTATTGTATAGTACATATTAATGGTGCCAAATATTCCCCACATAGGATAAATATCCCCTACACAAGTTTTGTGTGGTTATTTGAAGACTACAACATGAATCCTAATACTTACAACCTTCAAATAGGACCTATCTTACTCTCTGACCATGGACAAGATCCCATGTTCCTTACATGGTGCATAAAATTTGTGAGTGGTGTCCATATCCCACCCAATGGCCAAAAATTCCGAAGAGAGGATTAGTGTGGTGTTTTAAGGCCTTTTTCATGGCCATTAATACTGAAAATTTTGTGTAGGGCCTAAGGCCTTTGTTTTCCTCTCTTGGCCATGGTATAGGTTAGGAGATCCATTCTTATTTTGATATAAAAAATATATTAATGGTTCCCACATTCTGAATTGGAGCCCTTCTTCATGGCCATTAAGTAAAATAAATGTTTGTTTACAGCCTAAAGCCCTTGTTCTCCTCCCTCAATGATGTTATAAGCCTTGACTCCCATATGTGGTGGGAAAAAATTATTATGGCATCCATATCCCACTCAAAGGAAAATTGTACCTTACAAAGGTTCTACATGTTTGTTTGAGGTTTATTTCATGGCCCTTAAACTTCAAAATCTTTGTTTTGGTCCCAAGTTCCTAATTTGTTTTGTCCCTTGACCATGGTGTAGTCCCCAAGATCCATTATTTTTGTACAAAACATACTAATGGAATAAAATGTCTCACACAAAGACCAAATATCCGCTACATAAGTCTTTTGTCTTTTCCAAGGACTATGTATCGAATCTCAATTCTAAGAAGATTCAAGTAGGACCCAAGAAACATATGTTCTTTCCTTAACCATGGGTGATATAACACTATAATTCAATAGTCAAATTGTTACATTTCATTGTCATGCATCATGTGTGAGGGCTTGATCTACCACAAAGGAAACATACAAATAATATTTTTCTTATGACCAAGATATGGTACTATCCATTTTGAGGTTTGGAATAGAGATTTTTCTTATAGAATACACTAAATTGCACCATATAAGCCCTACACTCCTTGAAAACCATGTAACACCATTCAAAGACACATTCTTGCAATGAATTAGCTATATTATATATCGACGGACTTTTTTCGTCGATAGTATAGCTAATTCGTCACAAGATTATTTACATTCGTCTCTCTTGCGATGATATCAAATGATGCTTGGATTCATTTCATATTTTGTTTATCAACTTGAAATTAAAATTTGATACTTTGCAAGCTAGATTTACCTTGAGTCAAATGCAAATATGAAATTAGGAATCATTAACATATCTACTAGAACATATGAAAAATAGGGTTTATGGTTTACATAATGATATGATGATGGAAGAAAGTGGGTGTGTGACTCAAATTTGAGTCCAGAAACCCTCCCATATCATTAAGGCATGGAAATAGTCTATCCATGTCAAATTTCAATGCATACAAAAAAATTTTGAAAAAAATTCCACGTTGACCCCATTCACATGTCATTGTTTCCCGTGTTTAGTATTTTTATGGTGTTGATTAAGAAATCAACGAAAAAGAGGGATTTTTCATCACAAATATGACACAGATACATTGTATATACAATATTAATATAGAACCTGAAATAAAAATGAAGAAAGACTGATGAAAACTTAAAACTTGCATCAACCAATTTGTGTACTTTGAAAGAAAATTAGGGTTTATGGTTTACATGATGAATTGATTATGGAAGAAAGTGGATATGTGAGTCAAATTTGAGACCAGAAACCCTCCCATATTGTTAAGGCATGCAAATAGTCTATCAATGTCAAATTTCAGTGCATACAGAAATAGTTTGAAAAAATTTCAACATTGGCCCCATTCACAGGTCATTGTTGCCTATGACTAGTCCTAGTACAATTTCCGTTCCTTGTTACTTGTAAAATTAGTTTGACAGTACACATGTCCCTACATATAGTACTGCAAGGGAGTATTTTTATGGTGTTGATTAAGAAATCAACTAAAAAGAGGGATTTTTCATCACAACTACGACACAGATACATTGTATATACTGCATTAATGTAGAACCTAAAAGAAAAATGAAGAAAGACTGATGAAAAATTAAAACTTGCATCAACCAATTTGTGTACTTTGAAAGAAAATTAGGGTTTATGATTTACATGATGAATAGATGATGGAATAAAGTGGGTGTGTGAGTCAAATTTGAGTCCAGAAACCCTCCCATATCGTCAAGGCATGTAAATAGTCTATCCATGTCAAATTTCAGTGCATACAAAAACAATTTGAAAAAATTTCAATGTTGTCCCCATTCACAGGTCACTGTTGCCCATGTCTAGTCCTCGTACAATTTTTGTTCCTTTATCCTTGTAAAACTCATTCGACAGTACACACATCCCCACATATAGTACTTGTAGAGACCGTAAATACAAAATTTGATATAATTCCTTTAAATTACACAATTAATTCAATCACCAGCATATAAGCAAATTTTCAGTAGAGATTAACATTTAACTACAGAAAAAAACAAAAAAAACTTAGCAATTTCATAAACAAATTACCTGCTTCTGATGCTAATTTCTCCATTGACCTAGTTGTCTAGCCTGCTGCTTTGCTGCTGACCTGATGCGTTGACCAACTCTGCCCAAACCGTGTTTCCTCCCTGCCAGCTAGGAGCAGCCTGTCCGGCTTCCTAGCTCCAAGATACCATATGGATATCCTGGCCCCCGTGCCCAAAACCCCCAGCAAACTGGTGCCCCCTACTTCTGGTTCACCAAAAACCCATAAAACAAACTCCCCACACCAGAAAAATAATCACCTCCAACATATAGTCCTTCCCCCCCCTTCCAATAATTCTTCCTCCCCCCAAAATAATGCCCCCTTCCCATAAGATTCCTCCCATCATATCCCTCCTTCACTGACCCTTTCCTCCTCATTAATTTCCTTATCCATACATTCATTATCTTATCCTCTTAGTTAATGTCTTATCCTATTATTTAATGTTTCTTATCCTTATAT